>OX442349.1:3831606-3841606 GCA_949357725.1 Hyperoplus immaculatus
GGTTAGTTAGAGGTGGGGCTTTTTGATCTCTTGTGGGCATGGTATAGGATTATGAGTAGCAACGCTTTTACATTGACTGAATTGGGGAAAAAAAAACACCTACATCAGTCACCGACTTTGACAGCTGGAATATATTTGCATTTCACAAACACCTCATTTTGTCAGAGTTGGTTAAAGTTAACATGCGTGGCCCCCCTCCACACACACACACGTCTCTGTCTCGCTTCATTTCCTTCCAGGACTTTAATTTTAGAAAATCATAAGATGTTTGTAAGAAGACTTGGAAGTGCTTAGAAAATGTTCCACAATTTGTTATTATTAATGAAAAGTTAATGAATTAGAAATCTCAATTGTTGGCTTCCTTGTGCGATTGCTTTTGATGCCTTAATGTACCCCACCAAATAAAAGGAAGAAAATAGAAAAAAAAAAACTTAGAAATTAATTAAGGGCTTATTAGTTTTTTCGATTTTCACTTTCTCAGCAGGGAAGGGGGAAAAAATTATGAAAAAAAAAAGTTCGGAGTTTGGCTTTTGGGTAAACTACTTATTTATATTAGCAGGGTGACGGTTAATGTAATTAGCCCCTTGGATTCAACATGAGTTGGACCTCTGGCTAAGTATCTGTCCTTCAACACTGCACCCTTTTTCACACTGCGTTCCTTCCTGCTTTGAGGTAGGAGACCCCTGTTGGTTGATTGGAATGACTTCCCTAATTGGATTCAATTCCTAATTGAAACGTAATAAAAATGCATCAGTAGACGATGGCTGCCAACAATTACCTCATGCAAATCTCCTGATGAATTGACGTGAGGGGCGTAATTGCAGCTGTTAAAGAAAAAAAAATAAGAAACAAAAATCGCATTGATTTCTCCTTGGAAACACATCAATTCAAATCAGTTCACTCGCACGCTCCCAACCTGCGTGCGGAAAGCATTTGTCACCGTGTCCCTTGTTTGTAGGGGATACAGAAAAATATGGAAGCATTGGCACCCTTTCTACATGGTTTTGTTAGATCGATTGGGCCTTGGAGACTGTGTATCAAATGGAGAACATCTGTGCATAGGCATAAAGTATTTCCAACAAGTGTAGGAGGGAAACAAAAGAAGACATTTCTTTGTTTCTTAGTTTCAAAGAAATGGTGCATGGGGTTATGACTTCCTTTGGTTTGTAGAGAACACATATATTCTGCTGGGGATTTTCCAAAGAAGTGTACACACACACACACACACACACACACACACACACACACACACACACACACACACACACACACACACACACACACACACACACACACACAGAGTTGAATACAGTTGGTGAATCTTTTTTTTTTCAATCAGATACAGAGAAAGAGACTTGGAATGCTTTGATTCTGCCCTCCACCAAATGTTGTGAACATTATCCGTCTGCCTGTTGATCAGGGGATGGAGAGAGTCTAGAGAGAGAGAGAGAAGGGTTAACCCTCATCTTCTCAGTGTATATTGCCTACTGCTGTAGTCATAGCAACAGGTTAATAAGTAGCTACTCTGATCTCCCTTCTGTTGCTGCACACAGGTTGCTAAGATACAAATAGCATCCCTGGACTGACCCAGTGGACTCAACTGCACAACCTCTGTTTCTAAGAATGAACTTTCAACATTTATTTCACAATTTTTACAATTAAAGAGCTGTATATATTCAGTATACAGTATGCACATAATGAGGAATCCAAACGAGAAATTATAAACTTCAGTATTGCACCTTCAAGCACAGTGATTGCATCTACCACCATTTGACCTACCCAGGCCCGAGAAAAAAAAAAGTAACAGCCCAAACAAAATGAAACACCTTGTTTTCTTCTAAAAAAATCCCCCTAAAAACTACCTCATTCCTGGGTGGCTACTGGTTACTGGTTGGTCCGTGTGTAAAGGTAAACGGGCCAATCGGCTTTGGAAGAGAGTGGCTGTTCCTAGACAAAACCAAGGGCAAATTAAAGCATTGCCTCCGAGTTGCATCATTTTCTCCCCCCACACCTCCCTCCCCCTACCCCACCCCTCACGGCTCTATTAGTAGGCTAGCCACAGTGTCTCTTTTTTACGAGTGCTATACTCTCTCAAAGCGAGAATTAGGCACACACACACACACACACACACACACACACCCTGCAGTGATATGTCTTTTTGGGTGAAACACATTGACCATCATGTGTGCCAGTTCCTACAGGTGCAAACCACAGTGGGATAAGTGGGAGACATTCATGTCTGGAAAACGACTTTTCTTCCCCCTTTCTAAAGGGTGACGTAATGGCAGCAAGTTAAATAGACAATCTTCTTTTGTAATGTGATTCCAGGTTTGATGAATTTCTCCGACATAAAGATAAATGAAGATGTGAAATTAGGAAGGCCGATGTGAATACTGATTATGAAAAATGGAGTGGCACGTCCTCACCTTTTTCAGCTATCATCTCCAAAGTTTATTTGTTCGTGTCCTCTGCACTCGTCTCCTTCCACGTCTTGTAATAGGAGCTGAAAAGTGCATTGATCGAAATAGACGGGACCGTACACACTGACACAACAAACAAAAGCAGCAGCTTGACTGGAGGAAGCTGTGAGGCCGCGGTAGGGAGCGATGGAGTTTCCTTTTGATGATAACGCCCGATCCTTGTGTTCTCCCTATCACCGGGCCTAGTGCTTTCACTTCAGCTCAGCTCAGCTGTCAGTCGGCAATGGCTACTCACTCAAGTGCCCAGGTGTGAGCTCACACACACACGCTCGCTCACACACACACACACATGCACGCACGCACGCACTCACAACCAACAGTGGACTGTCGGTCTACATCGACCAAGTGTGGATTTCTTATACTGGTTATTTAAAAAAATACAAAAACACAATAGAAGATTTACTTTTAAGGCCTTGACACACACCCACTCACACATATACATACACACACACACAATACCCAAGGATGAAGGATTGTCTGCAAGCTTGTACACGATTATTACAAACCCTTGATTGGACATATGATAGTCCAATAAAACATTGCGTGTGTGTGAGTGTGTGTATCTTGTTTCAGAAATTAGTAATTATCCATGTGTGGTAATTTGGCTGCTCGTAAGCAGCAATAATTGTGTATTTGTGCGATTAAGACGGTAATGACACTTCAGCGTGATTTATGAGAACGGATGAAATTTCACAGCCGAAGTGTCTGCAGGGTAAACAACATTGACCCGCCAAATACCAAGAGAGATTTAAACAAAGGCCAGAGCTAATACATCAGAGGAACAGGAGGTGTGTGTGTGTGTTCGTGTGTGTGTGTGTGTCAGCAGCAAGCTTTGGACAGCACGAGGGCTCAGGGGGACAGAAAACACCTTTTTAGACAAGAAGGGAGTCGGGAGGTCTCGGTACTTGCTTCTGATGGGTGAAAAACAAGTAGAAAGTGTTCAGTCAGGGTAAAGAAAATGCTCCTGATGCTCTTGGTTTATTCATTTTGACAGCACAAGGCTCCTGGAACTCAATCACTCACTACACACTCGTGAAACAACATTTATATTGGACTGTTCCAATATAAATGTTGTTTCACTAGTTCCAGATTTGTGTTGTCTGTTAATACATCGAGCCAATGGTTAGATGAGAGTTCTGATCTGTTTTTAGTTGAGTTAAATAGTTCTATACATTGAATGCTATGAGGATAAGACTTTTGATATCTTGAGAGAGAAGAGATTGCCTAAAAGAGCGATGGAGGTTTACAATGGGATGTTTGCACGGTTTTAACCGCAACAGTATTATCCGGCGTACCATACAAATGAAAGCTCTCTCTCTCTGTCTCTCTCTGTCTCTCTCTCTCTCTCTCTCTCTCTCTCTCTCTCTCTCTCTCTCTCTCTCTCTCTCTCTCTCTCCAAAACTGATTAAAAAGGCTCTCTCCCTGCGTTCCCACCGGGGCTGCACGCTGGTTTGGGTTCATTCAATCTCGGCCCGTGATTACTGGATTGGACTCATTGATTGAAGGGGGAACTTTAATGACCTATTATCTCTAGTGTTAATCAGGTGTTGACGGACAGTTCTCTGTTGGGGCCGGGGGGCAGAGGGCTGAGGGCCAGAATGGACAGAGAGCTGGACTACCACCGTTCAGATGAGTCAAGGGGCTATGCGGAAAACAGTGTGCAGCATGGGAGTAGGTTTCATTTTAAATATTAGGGGGGAGGGACACATTAAGTCGGAGGCCCAATATCCCCCCCAAAAAAAGACATAAATGAAATGGGGTAGAGAGGGGAATTACTTGCATAGAACGACCACTGGCCGGATTCTGCTGAGAAGAGGACCAAGTTTAGCCTAATCTCCAAGATAATGTTGAGCATCAAACACTTCACCCCCCCCCTGCAATCTGGTGAATTTTTATGCGCATCATTCCTGCCTTGTCTGCATCAAGTTACTATTAAGAGTCTTTTATTTCATCTGAGTTCAAGAAAGTCACTGAAATACTGAGAATTTCGGCTTAAAGGTTAAGATGGTATGGCCCACTTTAAGGGGGTCTTAAATGGTTGGGTATAAGAAAGATATATAAATGTTACTTGAGCTGTTATTTGTCAACTTAACTGGGGAGAAAGGGGTTGTCTTTCAACTTGTTTTTTTTTCAAATGTACCTCTTCTAAATGTTTAAGGGGCAATATACACTGCCTGTCTATGCATATGGTGTGCTGACAAGCCACTTGGCACATTTCTGCTCAGAAGGTGTGTGTAGAATAGAATCTTTATTGTCATTGCGCAACAGGTATACAATGAAATTGCAGTGCTTCTTCGACCTGTGCATAAAAAATATAAAAAAAAAAGGAAAACAGTAATAAGTTAATTAATTAAATAGCAAATAATAAAAGGAGAAACATAGCAATATATACTTTGTTTATCCTGCATAGCACACACACACACACGTCATGAATTCAAGGACCTGATGGCCCAGGGAAAGAAACAGTTTTTTAGTTTTTAGTCACCCAGGACAAGTGCTGTCCTGGGTGTGAGGGGTCTGCAGTGATTGCCCTAGCTCTCCTGAGACAAAGATTGCTGGCGATGTCTTCAAGCGAGGGTAGGGGACTGCCAGTGATGCGTTGTGCTGTGTTAATGACCCTCTGCAGGTTCTTTCTGTCCGCCACAGTGCAATTGGAGAACCAAGCCGTAATGCAGTACATCAGGACGCTCTCGATGGTGCTGCGGTAAAAAGCCACTAACAGTTTCTCCTCCAGATGGTTGCGTCTAAGTATCCTTAGAAAGTGAAGTCGCTGTCGGGCCTTTTTCACCACCGCGGATGTGTTGGTAGTCCAGGACAGGTCCTCGGCTAGGAGGAACACACCTAGCCGAGGAATTTGAAGGAGGAAACCCGCTGAACACATTCCTCGTTTATGCTCAGTGGGGCTGGTTCCCCCTTTTGTTTCCTGAAGTCTATTACCATCTCCTTGGTTTTACTGGTGTTGAGCAGCAGGTTGTGTTCTGAGCACCAACCTGCCAGCCTGTTGACCTCGTCCCTGTACGCGGTCTCATCCCCTCCGGTGATGAGGCCGATGACCGTAGTGTCATCTGCAAATTTAATGATGGTGTTGGAGGGGTGGATGGGTGTGCCAGGGCTGTACGCTTATTTTTTTAGGTGGTAGCACTGGTGCTAGCAAGCAAAAAAAATCAGTAGCACAAAAATAAATTCAGTAGCACACAAAGTATGATCGAAAACTTGCATAACCTTAACCCATACATTTAGTTCTAATTACCTTTTAGCCTGTCATCTTGGTCTCATTTGAAATTCTCAATTAATGTCATATCCTAGTGTGTGCAGTAATAATTGTAGAAAAATTAATAGGGGTGCACTGATTGTAAAGACAAAATAATCTAACCTGCCAATTGCAATTTTTTGCTGATTCAGAATTATTTCTCCCCATAAAATTAATAGCTATATATTTTTTGTATATACATATCATTGTTATATTCATAATAATAAACATTTTTGGTAAATGTCCTTCTGTTAATTAAAACCTATAACTTTAAAACATATAGCCTATTAAATAAATAAGTATACATATTGGTACAATTTAGGATAAGTTAAATAGGTTGTTGTGAATGTGTTGGGAGTAATTCTTCAGTGGCTTATCAGTTATTTCAAACTTTGTTTAAATAGACTACTGTTGTTGACTGCTCTCTGCAGCTGAAGCAGTTGATTTTCAAGCTAGCGCACTGCAGGGCTGTGAAGTGCGATCTTCCTGTTCTTACCGGCTTCAAAAAAGTCAACTCACGTTTGGCTAGTAACATGCTTTTAATGTGAAGGCGCACAGGAAATGTTCTGTTTGCACACGCGCTAACTTAACTGCATGCCGTGTCCTTCCGGTTATTACCGTTGGTAAAGTGTATTAGACGCTAGAATCGCCGCACTAGCACAGGTCCCGAGCACACATCTTTCACCAGCCAAAGTGGAGGGTGGACTTACTTGCCTAAGATTACATTTACCCGAATTTGGAGAGTGTTAATGTAGAGCCCTCTAAGCAGTGTTGAGCAGCATTCCTCTGTGTCTCAAACAGACAGCATCTGCTCATTAGCACTCGTGCGAGTGTACTTGTATTCATCATGGCACGTGATCAATTTCAGTAGCAAATGCGATCAAAACTGTCGCACTGTACAGCCCTGGTGTGCAGTCATGCGTGTACAGGGAGTACAGGAGAGGGCTCAGCACACAGTCCTGGGAGGAACCTGTGCTGAGGGTCAGGGTGGAGGAGCAGGTGGTGCCTACCTTAACCGTTTGAGGGCGGTCAGTGAGGAAGTTCTTGATCCAAGCACAGATGGATGGGGGGAGTGCGATGTTGGTCAGCTTGTCCACCAGGATGTCAGGAATGATGGTGTTGAACGCCGAGCTATAAACAGCATCCTGACGTAGCTCCCTGGCTTCTCAAGGTGGCTGAGTGCAGTGTGGAGAGTAGTAGCGATGGCGTCCTCTGTCGATCTGTTAGCTCTGTAGGCGAACTGATGGGGGTCCAGGTTTGAGGGGAGACAGGTCTTGATGTGGTGCAGGATGAGCCTCTCAAAGCATTTCATCACT
Organism: Hyperoplus immaculatus; assembly: GCA_949357725.1. Taxonomy (NCBI): domain Eukaryota; kingdom Metazoa; phylum Chordata; class Actinopteri; order Uranoscopiformes; family Ammodytidae; genus Hyperoplus; species Hyperoplus immaculatus. The sequence continues at coordinate 3,838,653 of OX442349.1, forward strand.
ACTGATGTTAGGGCAATAGGCCTGTAGTTGTTAGGGCACTTTGGAGCAGGTGACTTTGGGCCAGGGATGATGGTAGCTGACTTCAGGCACCGGGGGATGATAGCCTGTGACAGTGAGAGGTTGAACAACCTGGTTAGGACTCCCACACGCCTCCCACACGTACGTGTGTGTGTGTGTGTGTGTGTGTGTGTGTGTGTGTGTGCGTGCGTGCATGCGTGTCTCGGTGACATCATCTTCAGTTTGCCGTGCTGGTCGGCTATGACTCAGATGTTTTCGGTGCCTCTTTCTTTATGCGCTCATTCTCACTCTCTTTATCTCCCCCTTGTGAATTCACTAGAAATGAGAGAAAGGAAGGAATTGATATATACAAACGGAGACCTTTTACTCTCTTTAGATGTGTTCCCTCCTTTCATTTTGTATATGGAATCAAAGCAGTTGGTAAAGTTTAAATTCCAGATGTTGTATTAACCTTGCTCAGTGGATAGTCCAGAATTTTTTTAATAGGACTAAAGGCTCACCACATTAAATTGAGTTTCTGATTGTAGCTTGAATTTCAGTATTCAGTGTACACAGTGCACTAACACCAGTATTTCTGCTCAGTCTTCTGCTGAATTGTATATTTGCTCTAAACTGGCTTTATCGGGAATTAAAATGATAATTTAATATTTAATGAGGCGTTTTCAGGCAGATTCAATAAGGAACCTGTCTGTGCTGTGGTAATGCTTTTTTATGTTATATGATCCTTAGAACATATATTTACTATTTATCAGTATTGCTGGCATATGGTTTTCTTTGTCAGGTTGTAAAACATATGTTGACTTTTCGTGGACAGACTAATGTTACTTTTTGTACTTTGACATATTTCAACAGTTAAAATGATTCCCGTCTTATTCAAAAGCGTAAGGTAGGGGGGCACCCTTAGCTCAGTTGGCAGCGCGTCCCCCCCAATGGGCCTCGGCCAGCAGCGGACCCGGGTTCGATTCCAGCCCGCGGTCGTCCTCTGCATGTCACTCCCCTCTCTGCCCCATTTCAACTCTGTCTCTACACTATCAATAAAGCATAAAAATGCCCAAAAAATATCTTGAAAAAAAAAAGCGTGAGGTGGTTGCTATGACATGTTGTAGCAGTCAAAACATGCCAACGTATAAAAAATAATAAAGAGTATTTAGGTTACTTACTAAATCAACCTTTGGGTAATCATTTTGAGTTGTTTGTGTTCAGAAACAAAATCATGTCTAACACATCATTAGTATTTCCTTTTATTTCACAGGTAGATTAAATGTCTCTAGTAGGACATTGCTTCTGTTTTTTCCATTGTCTAGGTTTTTAAAATTGTTGAAAATTTTAGCAAAAGTCAGACGGCTACATGTCAAAACTCACAGCTGTCTGCAGCATCACATCCAGTATCATCAACCCGATTCTCTTTTGTCTCTCACTCACCCCTTTCCACACACACACACACACACACACACACACACAAATCTCCCACGTCCACATCCCCTCTCTTTTAATTATCTCCCTTTCCAATTCCGCCATCTTCAAGCCTTCTCATCAATGCTTCTTAATTTCCATCGATACCCGCCGCAGCCTGTAAGCTCTCCACACCTGTCCAGTCACCATGGCAACCTCACCTCTTTGACAAGCACACACCGGCTCGGTAAGACACGGCATGCTGTATTCCCCTTGATTAGATATTGATTAAGCTTTTGTAATACATAATAGGATCAAAAGGGATTGTTGCGCCGGCTTTGCTTACCCAGGTTCCTCCTCACACTTTTCATTTAGTTAGGTATTCTTTTGTTATTGAGGAATCTGCATGTTAAGAGGGGATTGTGATCGAAACATGCTGAGCCCTTTTGTTGCAGCCATCCAAATCCTCCTTCAGGGACAAGACCTTTTACATTTTAAAGGTGCACTATACAGTTAAAGGGCGAGGGGGATATTGTTTTCCTTTGCACAGCCTGCAGTTAGTTTACAAAACATATTTACCTTACATGTTATTCTTAGTATTGAATTATTATATCATCATAAATCAAAATACATAATTATTAGGCACCTGGAACCAAAAGTATGACTAGAATATGTGGTCCCTGCTGCTGTTAACGACATTGAAGGTAGCTTTTCTAACTTCAAACTATGTGTTCCAGGGATCCAATTCTCCTATAAGTCTGTTTATTTAGTTATGAGAATATACCTTCGAAAATGTTCACTTCTCTGACACACCTAAAGTTACATAGTGCACCATTAAAAAGAAGAGAAAGCTGGAAGTTACTTCTATGCAAATGTACAATTTAAACACCGCGTTGACAGCACATCAAGTGGCTTAGCTTATGTTTTCGAGTTAGCTACATGTTTCCCATTAAAAACACACACATGCTAATCTGCCCATTGGAGTGTGTGCACAGGGCTCCCGAATGCTTGAGTGTCCCTAATGGATGCATTGATAGATTAATGGACGATAAAAGTCAGATGCTAAATGCATGGTAAGTGACAAGAGATAAGTCAATGTGGTAAATATTTGTGTAGGGCCATGGTTAAGAAGTTGAAAGGCCATTATTCACCATTACTTACAGACAAGCCATTCCTTGGTATAATGAGGCAACATGGCATGAATTTAAAAAGCGTATGAAAGTAATGGTTCGGGAGTGCTTGCCTGTCTTTTCATTATATATTAGTGTCTGCTGCAAAGGAACCAGGAAGACGGGATAAAATTGGGTCGATTTGTCATAAAGACATTAAATTAGGATTTGTTGATCAATGTTGCTTCTGAGGAAAATTAATAAATATTGTGATCCCTTGATAATGAATCAGTACAAGGAATATTTTTTGTATTTAAGCCCCTGTATACCCAAATCCACCAAATCCTTCTTAGTGGAGTTAGTTGCATGATAGTAAGCATTTCACAAGAGTAAAGGCATATTTATCAATCCAAATTAAAGATCTTGTCGTTTACG
>OX442349.1:3844106-3969106 GCA_949357725.1 Hyperoplus immaculatus
TCCACCAGGACAAGAGCTGAATATCCATTTCCCTTTTAATCAATTCACAATTTATTCCCCTCCCTCTTCTTCCAATCTCCCTTCCATTTATTATGCATTATTCGGCCTTTTTAAACGATTTTCTACTAACCGTCTCATCTAATTTGGTATTCGGATATGGTTAGCGCTGTTAGCTCAATTAATACCAATGACGTGTCCTTATAAGCGCGTTCTCTCGCCACAATCCAAGTGACAAGAGGGACACTGGGCACTTCACATCTTTGCAAGCGGGGTCATGCTTTCTCAAAACAATATATTCAAACTTTCAAGATGTATTCATTTTCAAAGATTATTTTTTTTAATTTTTTTGCATTTATTAGGCAGTTTGGAGAGACATAGATGAAATGGGTTAGAGAGGGGAATGACATGCAGAGAACGACCCAGGCCGGATTCGAACCCAGGTCTGCTGCGAAGAGGACTGAGCCTTCAATGGGGGATGCTCAAACCACTACACCACATGCGCCCCCCCCCCCCCCACCCCCCTTAGGATTTATTTAATCAAGCCACATTGTGTGTACACATAAAAAGGACAAAGCAGACTCAATCTTCTACAGGACTGTGCTTTATTTTAGTCTAAGCAGAATATAATGAACTAGAGAACTACAGAGTTCAGGAGCACTATGGGAGATATCACCCCGAATTGGGAAAAAAAGCGGACCCGAGCCAACGCTAAATTCAAATTACATCTCTGTTTAAAAAAAAAGAAGAAAAGTAAATCAGTTTGTTCAAATCCCAATAACAAAAAGACATGATCAATCCCTTCTTTGTGACTATAAATACTGCATGAGAACAAATAAATGAGATGGAATTAGATAGTGAAGCTGAGAATGTTACGACGATCCACGGTGCAAAAAATTCCCCCCTGACAATGTGAATTCTTTACAAAGGCGCCCATTGAATGCTTGATTGGAGCAAACTGCTCAGTTGGCTGAGTTTGTTTACATTTTGGTCCTTGTAACCAATGGAAACGGAGGTGGATGACCACGCTCCGTAGTTTGTGTCAGAATGGGCTTGAGGCAAAAAACTGACTGGATACGACATATTTTTTGACCTTTTGAAGATAGAACATTTGGCATTCCCAGAATATAGTGTGTGTGTGTGTGTGTGTGTGTGTGCGTGTGTGTGTATGTATGTGTGTGTGTGTGTGTGTATGTAAGTGTGTGTGTGTGTGTGTGTGACCACTGTTCACAGGTAGTACTGTCAGAGAGAACAGGCTGGGTTTAAGGCAGAATTCCCTCCTCACATTAACAAATCAACCTGACTGGAGTAAAACAATGTGGCACTATCTCTATACAAAGTCTTCAGTGTATGGAGTTACATTAGATACACAGACAATGCCAATGAATTACCAACAACTTCCCCTTCAAAATAAAATACAAAATAAAACAAACGTACAAAAAACATAGTTGCATTGTGACATAAGAGAGAGAAGAGCATGACATGAAACTGTCCAAGGCTGTAAGGAAATTAAATATGACAGCATATGTCTCAAAACCAATATGACTGCAAATGTAATTCATATATTTTTTTTAATTTTCAAATAACAAAAGGCCTCACATGAGATTATTTTTGAACATGCAATGCTGATTCATTTGAACTCAGTTGTGCAATGGACTCATTTTCTTTTCTGAATCCACATGACCGGTATACCATCAATCTTTTCTTTTTTTTACAGTGCAGTATTGTTAATTCTTGTATTGATTTAAGAGCTTTCCAGTGAGCAAAATAATCTCTTCAAAACTCGCCCCACGAGGGATCTCATACAGTCAAAAAAAACACAGAGAAATACAGAAACATGATCAAAGCAGAATAAACCTCATGACAATAGGTCTACCCCAGCTTCGGCAGATAACTCAACGCAATAGATAAAATAAAGAACAAGTTCCAAAAACATGAGTATAAAATCCCATTTTTCAACATCAGTGCTTCACTATACAAGAAATAACATCATTCCTTCTTCTGTTTTTGATAAATTATTTCATAGGTTTCCTTCTCTTTAAGTTTCGCTGAAATATATTAACTATTATTTTTAATATTTTTTTTTTCATTTTAAACATTTTTGAACATGATCTATTGTACGTTCTATAAAGGAAAAAAGTTCAACATAATTGAAAAATAAGCTATATTGTATGTACAGGAGTAACAGCAGCTGTGTGGCCGGGGAGAGCATGTGGCAGATTGGGTCAAGCAGGTATTCGGGTATTTTTTTTTTTCTCTGCTGGGTTCTCCAATAAATTGCTCTCGCGTTGGTCCCCTTCTTCCAATCTCAGCCAGAAAACCAATGTACAAATGAGTTTAAAACATGTGTTTAGTGCATGATGAATTATTATGTACATGTTGAACAAACTGTTACCTCAAAGTTTTATTTTGTAAAAACGAACTTCCCCTAAAATGTTGTAAAGCTCAATTTTTTGCATCAAAAGAATGTGGGAAAAAAAGCACTTTTGTTGCACTGTCAAGCGGTAAGCATGCAGATGGATGGAGTCTACTGCCACTGCCATATCTGTTCATCAGCCCCACCGATTGGACTTAATCCAATTACCGCACAGGCGATCTTTCTTCTGTCAGAAAAACCATGACATGATGGTGTGTACACGGAATCTTAATTAACGGATCACGTCGGTGTCCGGGCGGCTTAGGTTTGACACAAAGTCAAACACTGTCTATCTATAAGCCTCGGTCTGACGCTTACCTGTTGTAGGATGCATGTTTAGAGCCCCAACTTAAGGGGCTTAAACAGGACTTCCATATATATCCCTGCACTGCTGTGGATACATTTATATAGTGACATCATTGTCCCACAGAGTAGGGCTTCTTCAACACACACTGCTTTACAACCATCCTCCCAGTTGTTTGTAGTAGTTTTTATAGGCTATTTACATTAAGTAATACAAAAAAAAAAGGCTTTGTCTTTCTTTCGTTACTTGTCAGCCATGTTGTTGAAGATAATCGCACACCTTCCGGCGATTTCACTGTGCGTTTTTAGATGGACGATGGTTTCTTTTAATTTGTGTTGTTGTTGGTTTGGAATTAGATGCAGATAGTGTAAAATCCAAAGCACAATTGTAGGTGGTTCTTCATCAGCCCCCTTTCTGCTGGCTCAGAACTGGGATGTGGTTTAGGATCAAGGGGTAAGGCAAGGCTCTGAACCTCTTTACTAATCATGACATCATAGCGCCTGATGCCCTGAGTATTGTAGGAATGATTGTGTGGAGTTTCATTTTTATAGCACACAGCACCCCGCCACCACCACCCACTAACCTATTTCCACCATTTTTTTTGTCCCCAATACAAAATCCCATTCCCACAGGGTAACCCATTTTTTTTTGACACGACGGAGAAGAGAGAAGAAAAAAAAGCTGGCTCCCAAAGCAGCCATTAAATGAGAGGCATTAATTCTGTTCTTCCTGTCCAACAGGTTCCTTTAATTATCTCTCCACTTTCAGTCAATTACATTTCACTTCCTTTCCCGTGACAATCACTGCTATTTTAGGGTGAGTGTTATGCACCCAAGGGGGTTGGAGAGACTGGTAGACATGCTCTAGCTAGAACTTATGCTCCCCCTGCCATTTGGCTTGGGCACTCTAAGGAAACACACTCTTACTAGAGTAAGTCTGAGTAAATGGTATGTATATGCCCCCACATTTCTAAATGTATTATACTGGGTCAGCATGGCAGAGAAGCTAGTGGGCTAAATTGTCATTGTATAGCCTACTAAACCACTTATAATGAGAATGCTAACTAAATGCACTAGGGCCGCAGAGAAAGGAGGCTATATGCGTGTTGGCGTATGGCCGTAATTTTTGACATGTCTTGGCAGGATTTTGCCTGCCATGGGCCTTCGTGATATTATATTCCCCACAGTTAATTAGATTCATACTCCCCTTCCTTTTGGCTAAAATGCCAAGTTACATTTTCCTCTTCTCTGTAAATTAGAGGACAAATATCAAATAGCATTTTGGCAAACAGCTTGGTGAGTGCCTGCCTGCTGCGTTGACATTTGTCATTGCTTTTGGAGGTGAAACATGACCGGGACTACAGAAAAACATTATTTTTCAATAAGTTGGGGGTATTGAAAGATCTTGTTTTTGTTTTACCAGGACATAGTTCATAGCTATTTCTGTTTTTTTTGTATGCACATCACTTCAGTTAAATCCTCCCCAGGGGTGTAACAGTACTAAGAGCAGCCTTGTTAAAGAGTGTTGAAGAGCTGTTTCCACATTTCACTAATGTTGGCCCTGGCATAGCAGAGATGCTACATGAATACTACACTGTTAGCCAAGCAAGACAGCAGGATACTATAGGCTATAGGCTAGGCTGGCGTTTTGGCCATTTCTTGGGACCTGTTATATCAGTGGTTGGAACTAGTTACTGGCATCTGGTACAAGCCAGAGAGAATATCAGTGGAGCAGGCATGCAAGGTTAATGTTGGGCCTGACGGAGCCTCACTCGCAGAATGTATTTAGCAAGGGATGACCGAGAGAGACAAGCACCGGAAATGTCATTGCTCATAGAACATTAGATTTGCACATCGATTAGTTCAGCTAAACGTGACTAATGAGTTTGCAGAACATGGCTTTGTTTTGACCTACTTCCCATCGCTACAATTCACCTAGCCTCCTGCATTGTCCACCTCACATTCACTCAAGGGGCTGAGCAAGGGGGGGAGGGGAGGGGGGGGTTCTCCCTACTCCCTACTCCCTACTCCCTACTCCGCAAGCTGTCATTTTGATGGGCATCATTTTGAATCCAAACCACTGTGCCATCCCAAATATTCTTTCAGGACTGAACAATACTGTGCTTTGCAGGTGTCCCGGCAATGCTTACAAAAAAAAAGTGTGTATTGTAGAGAAAGTTATTTTGTAAAGAATTGCCCGCCGCTGTATAGATAGTTGAGACACAATTTACGTGCTGAAAGAAGCGGCACAATAACACACCAGCTGCTTCTACAGAATTTAGGATTCCCTGCAACCACACTAATGGGTTTGACCCAATTTTCAAGAAACTATTGTTGGAACTTTTGTGTTCAAGGAAATAAAAAAAATTGGTGTCATACATGTAATCCGCCAATTTTTTTTTAGTAACGTAAATCCAATTTGCTATATTAACACCTGGCTATGATATGCCGGGGCTTTATCCCACATTTTCCAATCGTTTTTTCGGGGTAAATTCAGCAGTAGTATTGGTGCCAGGTCAGCTGTCGGCAGCCTTGCCAGGGAGTAGGCACAAACATAATTCTCCCTAATCTTCCTTCTGTCATCCGTGTGTGTGTGTGTGTGTGTGTGTGTGTGTGTGTTAGTGTGTGTGTGTACGTGTGTATGTGTGTGCGCGGAGAGGGGGGGGGGGGACCATCTCTCTACCGTCATTTGGTCCAAGTGATTATGCCGGTGATTTTTCACTCGGTTGCTGCTAATGTATAGAGGCTGGTGATTACGCTGTGATTAGCGGGAAAGGTGAAATAGCATGTCTAATACGGCGCAGGAGATAATTGAAGGGTAGTGAGCACGGGCATTAGCCAGGTTGAAAAAAAAAAGCTGTTCTCGGGGGAGTGCCGAGGGCTTTTGGTTTGGAATGACTGCTCTCAGGACAGGGGGGGGGGGGAAGAGAAAGGAGGCTACCTGGCACACTGATAGCTTATGGGAAAGGCTCAAATCTAGACCTTCTGCTTATTTAAATGAAAAAGCATGGCAGTCAACTGAAGACTTGACAATCTGTCTGCACATTTAATCGTGATTTGGAAAACGGTCTGGTGTGCTCAAGAAAGAGAGAGGGATTGGCATTGGAGAGGAGTATCAGTGTTTAACATGAAGTGGTTGGACTGGAGCCTAATAGCTTTTTATAACCATAATTAGACGCAGGTTTTATAAACCCAGTTAAAACCTGCTATACGTAGGCGATTGCCAGCAGAAGAGGTGGTGCGTCATGTTTGGTTGTGATGGCATCAACACCCCTGAAAACAGTGTATTAAACACCAGCAAGCAGCATGGAAGCCGGTGAGATGGTGGTCAACAGTTACTTTATCATATCAAGGAAAATTTCTTGTAATGTTGTCCTTTTTTCAAATGTGTAAAATGTAAAGCACATCATTGTTGTTGCACACTCACTGCACAAATAATAATAATAATTGTTCCCAGTTGCCGTGGAGATGCTGACTTGCGCCCATGTCATCAAGCAAAGTACCGTGTTTTTAATTTTTATATATATTTAAGTGAAGCTGTTGAATACCTATGTCTATTGCTTGAGCTTGTTTTTTGGCCAGTGTGAAAAAGGGGCATAAGGTACCAGACTCCAGTCATATGTAAAACCCTTCCACCCTATTCTTTGAAAGCAGACAGCACAGATTGAAAAGCGTTTGTGACCAGAAGCTTGATTACGGCTTTTTTTTTTTTAATTTGATGGATTACGCCACTTGGCATCAACCCAAAGACATCAGTTTAAAAGACTATCGACGTCATGTTTGGTTGTTGATTTCCTCTCCACACCTCCCTCCCTCTCTCTCCCTCCCCTCTCTCCCTCTCTATCCCCCCTCCTTCTTTCTCCCTCTCTTTCCTCCTTTGCTTCTGCCTCACTGCCAGCTGTCAAGGAGCTGGTGTATACGAAGGGATATCAGCTGGTGTTCCAATCCTGACAATTGGGGAAGTGTTCAGTTCTGAACCCAAACATCACTGCTTGCACCTTCCCTCTACACTCATTCCAAACATATTGACCTACTTTATACAGAAGAGCCTATCCCCAGCACTCTAGAACAGTCCAAAATTAAGGTTACGGGACCCTAAATCAAGACATGACAGTTCTGCATGTTTAATGCTTTACTCTGTGCTGCCTGCTGTCATTGTCAGAGGAGCTACAAGCAATCTGAATGATGGATCTAATTTAGATATAGTCTGTTTAAGCAGTCACTTTTTTTTCTCTCTCTCTCTCTCTCCATAGGCTCCGCAGTATGTATAATATATGAAGAAAAGCCGGCCGGGGAACATGTTAATAATGGAATTTACATTATATTCGACAGAGCTATTAAATGAGCTCTAAAAGCCCTGCAACGCGCGCCTAGGCCATCAATACAGTAAATTGAGTTTGTCTTCAGTGAAATGTTTGTTTGCATCTGCCCACAGACAGCGAGGCAATTCTTTTCAATCTCCATTTCTTTTTTTGCGCTGCAGCTCCAGTGGACACACATTTATATATCCGTGGCATGTCACCTACATACAGAACAACCTGCCTGTTTACAATGGGCATACTGTGTTAATTTTGATGGAATTGCAAACGCGATTAAAGCCAATTCACTTGTACACTGTTTGTTAATTCCGCTGGCAGTTTCAGTAGCTGTCACCTTACTCCCTTCTCCCATGACCATCCCATGTGTCCATAATTATTTTTCTTTTTAAAGTAGAACCATCTACTTTTGAACAACTTGTGACTTCACAATTCACACTCATTGTTGCAATACAAAAAGAAAAAAAAAACAGAACAAAAGACACCCCCATGTCCATTTTCACTTGTTCTTTACAGTGGATTGTCGCTTGAACACAGAAGGCTTATTGAGAAGCCTTCCGTGTCTGCACCCTGTCCAGCACAGACATCAGTATGTTAAGTCCTTTTTTTCTTTTCTTTCTCTCTCTCTTCCTCTCTTTCTTCATATTTTCTTTTTTTTTTCAGTCAGTTCGTAGCTGTCAGAGAGTGCGGTGACTTGTACAACGTGATGAGCGAAATATCCAGTGGCTGATACCTTTCACATCCAAGAGAAAGAGACTGGGTTGTTGCGTACTACAGGGGCAATATATGAATATTTACCTTTTTCAACCTTGCCCCCGCCCCATTCCATTACGACTCCAAGTATTATTATTTTTTTAAACAACAGCAAAAGTTAGCAAATCTACATTTTGTTTCTATAATCTACCTTAACTATTCTACATACCTGGTGCTTAAATCCGCATCCAGAGCAAAACGATCAGCCCCTACATACTACGATTCCATGTCTTTTTTATTTTTTTATTTTTATACATTATTTCCATTTTTCTTTTTAATTCGTACTTACAGTAGGCCACTGGATATTGATTTAATGATTTTTTTTCTCTTTTTTTTTGACTACGAGTAAATTGTAATACTTGCAGCTACAAGGTATGAGTTTTTAAATATATATTTATATATTTATATATTTATATTCTTTTAAAAAGCGTTTAGTCCTTTGGTCCCTATTTCCTAAGGAATGATGCATGTAAATTATCCTGGATTCTCCTCTTCTCCTTTTTCTTCTACGTCGTTTTTCTTCTTTGATCCAGAGCTTGCCCTGTCACAGAGCACAACACCTGTGTAGGCACAAAAACCAAAATGGCAGCAGGCTGGTGTGTGTGTTTGTTTGGGTGTGTGTGTGTCTGTGTGTGTGTGTGTGCGCACGCGCTTCAGTACTTGAGTTGGCATTTGCACGTATTTATACATGTACAAAGTAGATTTTTTTAAAATTTTTCTTATTTTTTTGTAGCATCCTTAAATGTGTTTGTCTAGTTCTCTATGTGTGTGTGTGTGTGTGTCTGACTGTCTGTGTGTGTGTGTGTGCGTGTGTGTGTATATCTATATCCTGTGTCAGTAGTGTGCATGCTTTGAGCATAATGAGTCTATAAAGGTTTTTTTTTGTTTGTTTTTTTCCCCATCATGTCTAAAAAACAGCAGCAAAAAAGTTGGTCTCTGCAAAAAATTCTTCTTTTTTTTCACCGACGCCAAAGCAGAAAAAACAGGGAAAAAAGAGGCAGTTGCGAAGAAAGAAGAAAAAAAGCAGAAAAAGAACTTAAAAAAAAAAACACATCAACAACAAAAACTCTGGGATCCCTCTCTCAAGTCACCCAATCTTTTTTCGGCGGGGCATCCGGCAGGAATCAAGGGACCACCCTTCCTTCATGATATGTAGCAGAGCAAGAAGTCTTTGTACTTTTACTGCACTTGTGGAAATAAGGTGTTGTGGCCCTTTATCCTGTGTCAGAGAGAGAGGGAGGGAGGGAGAGGGAGAGAGAGATGGAGAGAATAAAGGAGAAGTGGATTCAGTGAGGCTGTGGCAAACATGCTGAAAGGGTTTTTCGCTGGCTTCCCTGGTTATCACACAGACTTGACAGGCACAGCCAACAGCATGAGAAACAGACGGGGAGGAAGGGGAAAAAAAGAGAAGAGGAGTGTGTCAATCAAAAAGCAGAAATAAGTGGGCTAGAGGTAGGTAGGGGTCGGGAGAGATTTGTGTTTTTAACCATATGGAACAGACGTCTACACTGTGACAAGCGCTAATCCAAGGCAGGCCCTAATTTAAACTGACTAGTACATCGCCCTGCATGAAAAGATAATTTTTTTTTTTTTTAAATCAGCTTTTTTTATATAAAATGTATTTGCCACCCAAACAGGGTTGATGGTTTGTGTAATTTTCGTAACACTTTACAATAAGAGTCCATTGATAAACTGTTACTAAATGCTTAATAAGCATCAACTAGGCAATGACTAATTGTTAATTACTGCTTAGTTAATGTTTAATATGACTTACCTAAGCATTAGGTAATCAAGCATTGACTAACCATTAATAAGCATTATTACTTCATTCTTTATAAGCATTACCTAATAGCATTACATAACAGTTAATAAATGTATCCTTATTGTAAAGTCTTACCGTAAGTTGTATCCTTTTTTTTATAGAATGTTGCCTGAAATGTTGCTGTCTCTCTAGTTATTGTAAATTCATAGCGAATACACTATACTTTAGGTATAGTGTATTCGAACAAGAACACAAAGAAACCAAGAGGAATATGTGTGTGAGTGGTAAGATGAGTGGTAAGAGTGCAATAATTATGACTAACGGTTGTCCAATTTAGAAAGCAAAAAAAAGTACATAAGGTTTCGAAAAAACAGCCTATAATTGGGATGCCTTATATAAAAAAAAAACAATCTACAATCCGCCCTGTGCCTTTTGTGTGTCGACTTTTGAACGCTGCTCTGTCACTAAATGTGTCCGTGTCTGCTTAGCTTTTTCGAAATATATAAAAGAACTCTAGTTTACTGCCTTATCATCCCTAATATGTTGTGAGCTCTGATGGTGGGTGAAGAAAGGCGGCGAAATCACAGCAAATCAGTCTCTGCGAAGTGAACATGAAAGGCTTTTCTGACTCTGTGTCGGGAACACGCAGCCCAGGCAAACCTCGTTCTACCTTTTCTCCTATTCTTGTAAATGAGCTTGTTACCATTTCATAATAGATGTTCTTTTTATGTGATGTGGTGGGAGACGGGAGAGATTCTAACTTATTATTTCCTTATGTGTGCCAGCCTTTCACAGAGCGCAAAGCACTAACAGTAGACTTGATTACATATGCCTTCTTTTGTACGCCACTAGTGATTATTGCTATATACATCTACCGCGGAGCAGAAAGAAAAATACAGTGCACTTTCAAATATATCTTGTTTGTTTTTGTGTTTGTTTTTTTTCAAAGGGAAAACGGCTTCTTTTGAAAACATCACAACTAGTTCGCCCCTCCAACTTTGTTGGGATAATAAAGAACGTATTTTATTTTTTCTCCACAAGCCTTTTTGTCACAGCATTATCCCCCCCCCCCCCCTCCACACACACACACACTGCCACCTACTTTAGATGGCTCTATAAAAGACACCTGGCTGTTAAGAGGCATAGTTGATGTCAGAAAAAACCTTGCTGCTCGCGGCTTGCCATGGCTAGACGGCCCCCTGAGTTCATTGGATTGACAGCGGGAGAGGGGACTGTCTCCTGGGGGGCTTCTGAAAGAATAGGGCAAAATGTGTTCGATGAAAACGACTAACTCTTATCAGGGGTTTTGAGCCCTGGAGGGAGAGAAACAAACTGACTGGCAAAGAAAGGAGCTTCTTTTTTCAGTGCAGTGAATCTGTTTGCTGCCTTTTCTTCTCCACAGACAGAAGTGTCAATTATCTCTAATATACAAGCAGAAAAAACATCAGGGCTGATGTTTTTTTTGGGGGGGTTGGCAAAATCCTCCGAAAACACAACAGGCAGCTGCAAATATTGTGATATGAATAAATGTATATCTACATCCCCCTCTTAGGCCATGTCCGCACGTACACAGGTATTTTAAAAAAACACATGTTCCCCCATACACCTTTTTGGTGAACTGTTTTAGAATATATTTCCAAACACATACCAATTAAAAAAAAAATATTGAAAACACCAACGTAATCATGTCAGGCGAGTATGTTGCCGATAATGTGTTCTGTCAAAAACTTAGAAGAACAGTGTGAGTGTGTGTATTGGGCTTCATGACGCCAGCGTTTCCCAAAAACCATGGTTTACCAGTCCAAAATATTTTAACTTTGGGCAGAGTTATCATAAAATCTCTGCTTTAAGTGTCTTGTCGCATGTTTGTATGTGTACCAATGGTAAAATCACATAGAAAAAGCCATAGTTCTGAAAAAAGCTACTGTTATGAAATACCTGTGTACGTGTGGACACGGCCTCATACGATACAATATGGCTGTATCTATGGTGGACATAGTTTGACAGTGTTGGTCTGCACCACTGCCTGCAGCTCTGCTATCTACAATGTAATTGGTTTGCAACCCTCATACATAAATAACTGGGAAGTGATTCTCATGTTAGGCAAACACAACAATCTTGCAGAAGTACTCCCTGTGCAGAGGGAATCAGGGGAGGAGTGGAGTGTCAACATTTGCTTGTGCTCTCTGCGTGAACGCTGGAGATTTAATTGGCTACACAAACACAGGGTCATCTCCGGCATCTTTTCAACTAAACAGCTGTCGATAGGGTCATACTTTCACTTATATATTTTGTCATAACATCGCGCCTTGAACTTGACTTTTGCTTATATATCCTTTGCTTTGCTGGATGTTTTCACTTAGAGGCTCTGTGGATGTGACGTCACTTCCATTGCTCAGTGGATTGTGGGTCGGAATCACCCAAAAAGCTGCTGATCTCCACGCTAAAAATCCAGACCAGATGGCATCAGGGTATTGTTAAGCATGCTGCATCTGACCACATCCTACTTATTTATCTGCCATAAGCAGGGAAGTATGGGGATCGGAACGCAGGGTCAAACTTTGTTGCAAAAAAAAATATATAGTTTGCTGGAGGAAAAAAAAATGTCAATGTGAAGAGATAGAGCAATAGAAAATGCATTACATCCATACACATGAACCCCACAAAGAGAAAGTAAAACATCACATAAAGGGCACACGGTTACAATAGCACAAAGGCCACTTCCAGTTAGAATAGAAAAACCAGTCAGCACGTCAGTTACGTTATATACAGTACAACAGGTACCAGCCAAAGAAAAGGCATCGTATTTACTGCACTCCACACACTGGCAATATACAATATACAGTATATACAGTATATATATAAAACGGAGGGCGAATAAATATAAAGATAGAGAGAGAGAG
Source organism: Hyperoplus immaculatus (assembly GCA_949357725.1). Lineage (NCBI taxonomy): Eukaryota > Metazoa > Chordata > Actinopteri > Uranoscopiformes > Ammodytidae > Hyperoplus > Hyperoplus immaculatus. The sequence continues at coordinate 3,856,557 of OX442349.1, forward strand.
TTTAGAGAGATATATATCAAACCAACGCCACGTCATGCAACGCAGTCACAGTCCCACCACATGACGTCATCCAAAAGAAAATGACACCATGGGTTCAACTTACAGCGTGTGGCAACTTGGCCCCCCATGACGGGTGTAGGGGGGGAGTGGGGAGGGTGTTGTGTGGCTATAGCGGAGCAGCAATGCCAACACCTCACACTTTGAATGGGTCGGGTGTGTCAGGGTTGCCAGGTTTGGTGGTAGTGGTGGTTGGGGGTTGCAAAAGAAAGGAAAACAAAACAGTGGAATTTTCTCTCTTCCTTATATGAGTCAGAATTCAAAGCAGGCCTTTTTCCCAATAGTTGATCCACATACTCGTACATATGTTTCCCTGATTACAATCAAATGACTTTGTTATGGTCATTACCATACAAATGGGAAAAAAATATATAACAAAAAAAATACAGGCAGTATAAAAAAGTATTTTCTTGAGCCTCAGTGCGGTGTTGAAATATTCTAAGGTTTGGAAACATGTGCAGGTTAAAAGGTTGAATATATGATTTTTTTTTTCATATTCACAAAGATTACCCCTTAGGCACAAACACATATTTCAAAAAACGTTGTCCTGTCTACAGTGTCTACAGTAATTGGATTTGCCCTGTATTGTTAGCTATACGAATGTGGCCGAAACCGTGAGTTCTCCGGCATTTTCTTTTTTCTCAAATATTTTCTTTTTTACATTAAGTTTTATCTTTAAGACACAGAACGCAATTTCAGAGTAGCACGGCTCCTGAGAGCAGCAGAAGAGGAGAATGCCGCTGTCTGATCGTGGTTTTAATTCAACTTCAAAAGCCCAATCGTCGGTATTATAGAAAGAAAGAAAAATGGGGCCCTTTGTAGTTATCTACATGTGAAAAGTTTTTTTTACCCAAAGAACACACAGACAAAAAAGAATCATCATTTGAAGTTCCATCAAAGTTGTTCATCATTATAATGTTGTTGAATTTAAGAAAATGAAAGAGTTACAGTGTACACTTATTTTGCCTTCTTTGCTCAAAAACTAATTTCCCAACAAAAGGCAATACATGAAAAGTAAAAACATATGAGAATCAGATTAGTACAATATTTCTAATCCAACTTCTTCATATAAGGCCCCTTATGATTTGTATGAATCTATAAAACAGTTGCTATAGCTTCAGAAGCCCCACTACTATTCAATGTGTTCATGGGATTGTTCTTGGTTTAGGTCTATTGCGTTTCCTTAAGTCAACGACAGAAATTATGTTATAACATAAAAAAAAACCACAAGATGGATTAAACCAGGCAAAAGTAAAAACACACTCTCACACAGACACACACACAGACACACACACACACACACACACACACACACACACACACACACACACACACACACACACACACACACACACACACACACACACAGGCACACTTCCTGCTAAAGTGAGAGCATGTGTGCGGTAATTGTATGTATGTACTTGGAGACATTCTAAGTACATCTCGATGACTGTCCTGTCATTCAATGCTGTAGCAGGATATGTTCCATGTGTCCCTCATTGATGCACTAAATGAACCACCCCCCCCCTCCTTTACTTAGGGTCCTCTGTTCAATTAGCTGGACACGGCTCTATTCAAATGCTATCAGGCCCGGTGTAAAGGCAACATCTATCATGTGTAGTGCACACCACCTTCCATTAATGTCAATGTCTTGTACAGCTTTTAAAGTCGAATCTAAAACAAACAACACAGACAATTGTATTATCACTGTGTTTTTTTAAATGGAGGACTACAATCTAGGCTTGTGCTTTTGTAATGAAAAGTTCCCTGGCCAATGGGCGAAGAGAGCGTGCTTCAATGTTATTTTATACTGGTGGCTGCACTCTGTGACAGATGGTGAGATGAGTATTTGAATCAAGCCTGACACTATAACATTATCCGTCATTGAAGGATGGAGCCACTTTAAGGAAAAAACAAACATTTTATTTTTATTGCTTTTGTATGAGATCACTGACTTTTAAAGGGCAGGAATGAAGGAATTGCAAACTGTTTTTTTGTCCTTCTTTGTGTGTGCATACTTCATAAAAAACAATATTATTATAAGCTTTCAGAAGGAAGATAAATGTGAACATAGTTCAAAATAACTTCAGCATTGATGAGCTTGCTTTCAACAGGTTATACTTGGGACTTTAATTTGATCAGTGTTAAATGAACCCCATCACTAGATGTGTAAACACCGACTTAGTTTAAGATGAACACTTAAATATAGTTCTGAACACTTTTCCTCACACATTTCAAGTAGGAATATTTCATTTAAATTGGCATTTTATTTGGCATAACCATTTGTTTTATGGATTTTTATGCCTATGTCATTCTATAACAAATGTCCTAACCCATGCTGAACTTTTTCCGGAGACATAGCACTGTTATCCGGTGTTATCATTGTAACTTGTAGCTTAACAATTTGCATAAACTCTCAACACCTTTCCTCAGTTAACGGGTAATTATGCACCGCTGCGTATTGATGATGTCATCAGTGTGCAGCGGAGCATGGCGCAGGTACAAATTAGATTTCAAACCCCGAGAAAGAGGCACAGAAAAACAATTCAGTGGAGCGGGACAAAGTGACATAAACCTCAGGAGGGCTGCTGCTTCTGAGAAGAGGGTTCCTGTGTAATTTAGAAAGCGGTGCGCCCTGACACCTTTAAAGCAAAAAAAAAAAACACATTGACCTGGAACACTACAAATTTCCTGTCACATCAGCGGCAGGGCTCGGGGGGGGGGGGGAGGGGGGGGTACTCAGGGGGGGCTCAAGTCAGATCGCAAACTATACTGAGAATAGAATTCAAAACTGTTCCCCCTAGTTGACCACGTTTTAATAAGACACGGGGTAATTTATGCATTTAGTTATTTTTATTAGTCTGTCGTATTAATGACTTTGTAAAGTGTTCTTTTATGCAAATGGCGGGTGATGGAAGTTCTACTGGCTTGGGAAAGTTGGTGTAGTTAATTTCCCCACACAGTCCACACTTACATTAAAGTTTATTTTTTTTTATATTTGGGTTAAAAAGCATTTTTTATACCTGTGGAATAAAAGTCCTATTTTATTACATTAGGTAGCCGTTTATCAATGGTTGAATACTCATCTTGTTGTTTTTAAAAATCGCAAGTGTACAGTATTATAATAATATATTTTCTAATTGGGGAAAAAAGGTAATTAAAACTAAAAAAGGGGAAATTTTGTTGTAAATCTATTTGGAAGACTTATTCTAGAAGTTAGTATAACACAAGTCACATTGTCTGTTGTCTAATGTCACAATGTTCTGGTCATCTGAGAAGCCTTATGCAGGTGACTATAAACAGAACAGGTATGTGATAATGTCAAGCAGGTGTTGGCACATGGGGTTCAATACTGTGGGCTCATATATTTGAATTTTAAAGAATATTTAACATGTTTAGAGAACGGTCCAATTGAGATTTGAGGCGATGCACACTCAGGCAGCAACACAAACTAAACTGTCCAAATAAAGTGGAAGTTTTCACCTTAAAACCGGCATGGCATAGTATAGCACAGTGTATTATATTATAGTAAAGCACAGTGTATTATATGTTAGTATAGCACAGTGTATTATATCATAGTATAGCACAGTGTATTACAGCCTGTGTGTTACTGTACCTGGGTATGGATAGCAGAGGAGTCAGTAAGGTCGGTTGGCGTCCTTTGGCCGCTTTAGCTGAACCTTCAGCCTCTTCATGCCGATCTGGAAGCCGTTCATAGCCTGGATCGCTGCCTGAGCGCTGGACGGGTTATCAAAACTCACAAAGCCTGAGAAGAGAGAGAGTGTGTGTGTGTGTGTGTGTGTGTGTGTGTGTGTGTGTGTGTGTGTGTGTGTGTGTGTGTGTACACGTGTGTAACACATGAAGGGAGAAGAATGGATTGAGATGAGAGAGAGAGAAAAAAAGAAGATTTAATAAGAATGAGGGGTAGAATAAGAGCCCTTTTAGCTGCCGACAATGACACAACAATAGCTCTTTGTTTTCCCTTTTCAGCAGATTAATTGAAAATCTTTGAATTAAAAAGATTACACGAAACACCGCGACGGCTAATAACACAGATATTAAAAAATCTAAACGAACGAGCGCTGCTGCAGTGTTAGAAGAGACCCTGACTTTGACTTGAACAGTGAACAAAAAAAACACAAAAAACATGAAAAGGTGTTCAAAGATTACAGAGAGAGTCTCGTGTTGAGTGTGGATTTTTTTCCCCGAGCAAAGCGGTGTCTGTAAATGTTACCTGAGCGTTTTGTTTGAGCCATTACAAGAGTGACAGAGCTTCTTGTGTGTGTGTGTGTGTGTCTGTGTGTGTGTGTGTGTGTGTGTGTACTTGTACAACTATTTACGTGAGAACCAATTTCAGTTTTTAGACCTTAAAAGAAAAGTTAGGAAAATGAGGTAGGGTTAGGGCGATGCAATTAGTTTCCATGGTAAGGTTTAGGGTAAGGTGTTAGGGAATGCATTAGGTCAATGCATGTCCTCACAAGTATAGCCGTACAAATGTTTATGTGTGTGTGTGTGTTTGAACATGTGTGTGTGCCTTTTCATGTACGATTGTCACCGACCATGTATCTAAGTAAAGAGTAAAGTGCACATGGGTCGCGGTAGAGATGCCAGGAGCAAGGTGTGTGTATAGGAAACGGAGGTGCTTGCTGCTGCTCTGAGTTATCACCTATGGGTGTTGAGGCGGAATGAAGCCCACAGCTTTTTCCCCACAGCCCGGGACTCCTTTCCGTTCCCTTGCCTTGCCTCTTATCAGACAGACACCTCTGTGATTGACGGCTCCGAATTTTCCGCCTGCCAGCTGATTTGATCACAGCGCTACGGGTCCAATTTAATTTGGGGGGAAGAGGGCAGGCTTTTGTCAGCGCGGGGCGAGATAAGGCCGCTGCTTTTACACACCCTTTAAACACAACTGAGCGAGGGGAAAGGCCTGTCAGTTGGCAGTGATCCCCCCTACTATTCAGACACACACACACACACACACACACACACACACACATGCACAGATAGGCACACACACATGCACAGATAGGTGCACACACACACACAAACATACACTCTCACAAACTCTCTAGTCCATCCTTTTCACACATCTACATACCTCACATTTACATCCACTTGCCAAAAAAGGTGATAGGATGGTACGGGTCAAAGAATGGAAGAAGTGGACAACGACGATTGTGCTTCAAATTCTAAAGCGCATGTACAACTGTAAAAACATCTATCTACAAAAGCTGAATAACATATTTTGAACTTGTTTTTACTGATTTGCTGTTTTCTGGAGACAAAGTGAAGCTCATATCTTTGATACAGTGCAGAGCGTGTGGTGCGGTGCTACTCAATACCCCGAATGCTACTAGCGTTTGAGGTATGGCTCTCACAGCAGCCATTCATATCAGCAGAATGTCTGTGCGCGCTGTAGTGTTATGCATTTTTAATACAAACACATGCAAAAGCTGCAAAATGAATTGGGTGAAAATGGAGGAAATACAAGTTGTGGACCGAAGTGAGCAGCTGCACATAGAGCTGTATATAAGTCTATCTGTATATACACTCAACAAAAATATAAACGCAACACTTTTGTTTTTGCTCCCATTCAAATTCATTCCAGATACACAATATTACCATTTCTCTCAAAAAATTTTCACAAATCTGTCTAAATGTGTGATAGTGAGCACTTCTGCTTTGCTGAGATAATCCATCCCACCTCACAGGTGTGCCACATCAAGATGCTGATCTGACATCATGATTAGTGCACAGGTGTGCCTTAGACTGTCCACAATAAAAGGCCACTCTGAAATGTGCATTTTTTTGCTTTATTGGGGGTCTGGGGACTCAGAACCAGTCAGTATCTGGTGTGACCACCATTTGCCTCATGCAGTGCAACACATCTTCTTCGCATAGAGTGTATCAGATTGTCAATTGTGGCCAGTGGAATGTTGGTCCACTCCTCTTCAATGGCTGTGCGAAGTTGCTGGATATTAGTGGGAAGTGGTGCACACTGTCGTATACGCCGGTCAAGCACATCCCAAACATGCTCAATGGGTGACATGTCCGGTGAGTATGCTGGCCATGCAAGAACTGGGACATTTTCAGCTTCCAAGAATTGTGCACAGATCCTTGCAACATGGGGCCGTGCATTATCTTGCTGAAACGTGAGGTGATGTTCATGGATGTATGGCACAACAATGGGCCTCAGGATCTCATCACGGTATCTCTGTGTATTCAAAATGCCATCAATAAAATGCACCTGTGTTCTTCATCCATAACAGATGCCTGCCCATACCATAACCCCACCACCACCATGGGCCACTCGATCCACAACATTGACATCAGCAAAGCGCTCACCCACACAATGCCACACACGCTGTCTGCCATCTGCCCTGAACAATGTAAACCGAGATTCATCCGTGAAGAGAACACCTCTCCAACGTGCCAGACGCCATTGAATGTGAGCATTTGCCCACTCAAGTCTGTTACGGCGACGAGCTGGAGTCAGGTCAAGACCCCGATGAGGACGACGAGCATGCAGTTGAGCTTCCCTGAGACGGTTTCTGACAGTTTGTGCAGAAATTGTTTGGTTATGCAAACCAATTGTTTCAGCAGCTGTCTCAGTGGCTGGTGTCAGACGATCTTGGAGGTGAACCTGCTGGATGTGGAGGTCCTGGGCTGGTGTGGTTACACGTGGTCTGCGGTTGTGAGGCCGGTTGGAAGTACTGCCATATTCTCTGACACGCCTTTGGAGACGGCTTATGGTGGAGAAATGAACATTCAATGCACGAGCAACAGATCTGGTTGACATTCCTGCTGTCAGCATGCCAATTGCACGCTCCCTCAATGCTTGTGGCATCTGTGGCATTTTGCTGTGAGACACAACTGCACATTTCAGGGTGGCCTTTTATTGTGGACAGTCTAAGGCACACCTGTGCACTAATCATGATGTCAGATCAGCATTTTGATGTGGCACACCAGTGAGGTGGGATGGATTATCTCAGCAAAGCAGAAGTGCTCACTATCACACATTTAGACAGATTTGTGAACAATGTTTGAGAGAAATGGTAATATTGTGTATCTGGAATGAATTTTAGATCTTTAAGTCCATCTTATGAAAAATGGGAGCAAAAACAAAAGTGTTGCGTTTATATTTTTGCTGAGTGTAAAAACATATTTGTTTTTAGCACTGGTCAATTTTGATTTTTGGCAAGTCTTCTTTCATACTACTTTAAATATATTTGTAGTTTTGCACATAGTTACTTAGATATCGCCACATTTGCATATTTATTCAAACATTTCTGAAAAAAAAACTGTAGTACAAAAACACATGTTTTAATGTCAGTAATCAATTGTTTCATGATGATTTCTACAAGTTAAATTGTACCCTAACTGCAGTGTCTTGGTACTTTAAAACTTGTTTGAAATAATGCAGCGTACCGTATAGTCCTTTAAAGAGTTTAAATACTTCCATAGGCTGGAGAAAACAACATCCACTCTTCTAACTACCATTGAACTCCCTTTATAGAAATTGGTCAACCTCCAGGTGATCAATTGGAGCTGCTTTGTAGTGAAGGGAAATTATCATTGGGCGGCTCCGTACTACAAACCCCTCCAGTTTGAATACATATTTAATGTGATGCTTATTTTACTATTGCACTGAGTTTTGTTTCGGATGTGCTTGTATAGGACAGATATGGCTTAAGGCTGGCTGTTTAAAGACTATTTAAAGGTGTTGACACCATTGAGTGAAGCGGGTGAATCAGTGCACAGTAAATGTATGAACGTAAAGGTGAGTCATGCTGAGCACACAGCTATGGCAACTTGCCCAGACATTAAAAGTGGAGAGGAACAAAAAAGCAAAACAGAAAAAAAAGAAAGTCTTGTTTTCAAAGAACGTTAGCTAGTCCCCTTGTGGATATATTCACTGATATTTTTCCGTGTCGTATTTGTTAAAAAACGTTGGGATTCATATTTTAGGTGTGTGTCACTCCATTCTCAGTAGTTAATCCAGCTAGTTCCACTTAACAGGCAAGCTTTGATCGCTTTTTAAAGTCAACATGGAGTGACTTAACACGGAGGATTAAGACTAATCCATATAGTCCCTGGTTAGATGAAACACATATGCAGTAGCTCCTCAACAATGAAGTGGCAAAGTTAAGTGTCTTATAGAAGTATGTTTCTCTGACTCCATAAAGCAAAAGTACTTAATAACACACACTAGGTTAATACATTTGTGACACTTTTGATTTTGTCATTGTGTTAATTAGTTTAAATTACTTTAAGGTGACTTCATCAGATTTGCAGTGAGTTTTTAATATCTCACCACCATATGTCACATCTATCTATTGTATCACAGTGCACATACATCTACTGAACCAAACTGAATTGAGAGTGATGCATCTCTTATAAGTGAAGTGAAAACCCCACTCCAGAGATGCCTGCTTTATAAGAACACGCTTGGAGTGCTCCTCCACTGACCTTTTCAGAGTTTTCAAATTTTCGGAGCTTCTCTGTAAACACTTCGTCTCTAAGAGTGATGCCTGATTAAGCACAGATGTGTAGCTCACCTGTGCTGTGGCAATATCAGGCTGTGTATGTGTCGATGGTTTCAGTCTTACTGTCCTGGCAGGCAATTTGTCAGAATGTAATATTATATTATTATCAATCTCAACTAAAACTAAACTTTTCAGCAAACGTGATATTTTTAACCTGATTTAAGATGCATTGTATTGATAAATGTAAGGTAATGGATTTTAGATTTGAACTAGAGTTATAAAGACAAGTGTGGATTTTCTAAACTAGACATGGTTCCTACAGCTTAATGCAAGTTAAATTTAAGACTTTTTAAGACCTTTTTAATGCCACTTGAAATGAAATTTAAGACCAACAGACCAAAGGAAAAATGTATTGTCTCGGTGGTCAGACACCACAGTAACTCTGCTTTCAGCGTAGAAGTCATTATCTGTATCTGTTCAACCAAAAACATAATCTGTATATGTATCTGTATTCGTATATGAAGCCGGAAATGGCCGGGGCTTATGTCTGACTTTTTTTTTTTTTTTTGCAATTATTGTCCCTTCAGTGCATCAAACTGATTTAATATTGGCATATCATTAATTATGAGATACATTTCTACCTCATACTGTACTTTTCGTCCGTTTCTCTCTCTCATTATAAGTTATATGAACTGTCTGAGCCCCACTAGCCCTGTGACTGGGGGATATAATGAACATTCAGAATCTGAAAAAGAACAGTATTACATCACAGTAATTCAATTTGTCTTTGTTTTTATTAAATTTTTTCATCTCTTTTTATTTTTAACTTGACAAAGTTTTATGATATATCGATCCGAGATCTAATCGATCTATTTTGCCCAATTTATTTCCCTCTACTCTCTCACTCACTCTGTCGCTCTATCTCTCCCTTTTTTTCTAACTTGGTTCAATGAATAATTACTTTGGATCAGGAAACAGCGTTTAGTGCTCTACAAGTGTTCAACGCACAAAGATTATACTTTTTTCAGCTTATCTCTTAGTTATAAACAGATTGTATGAACTAAACAGGCGAAGCGTCACATATCGAATATTTAAAGATCGATTTTGTCTATTTAATAGCATTATACAGCCCGCTGCCTGCTACTAGAGAGACGTGGTCCATGTTCAGAGGTCTGAAATAAATGAAAGGCAAGAAGGGCTGATGGTGACACGGGCTGCAGAAAATTCCAGCGGAATGGAGAGAGACCGCGGGTAACGGAGCCATGCATAAATGCAGCCAGTCTTTCTCCTCTCCGCCGCGGCAGCGGAGATGAACATCTGATCGGTGCCACAATAGTTAAAGAGGACCTATGATGCTTTTTGACTTTTATGACCTATAAACGTTGTTATGATGATTCATAGTCATGCTTAACCATACTAAATTATCAAATAATGACTTACATGCATTTCGACGTATTCCCTGCTGACCGTCTGGGGTGTCTGTGCCGAGCACTAAACACTATTCTAGCCAGTCGAGAAGTCACGTGTTCAAAGCGGTCTACCCTTTCATAATTCGTGCCGTCGCATAAAACTTTGTGACTTCACCACGCGGATGTTTCCATGTATGGTAATGCTGTCACTTCCCTGTTCGCGTCTGCCTCGCGTCTGCCTCACGCCCTTATAGGTCCATGCTCACGCTTCCCGCCACTGAAAGTGTTCCGGAAGGAAGGTAACCAATCACAACGGAGTGGGGTTTGCAGGAGGGGGGGGAGGGTAGCGGAGATGGCCGATGCACAGGCGGAGGGAGCGGAGATTGCCGAAGCACACACAAGTCTTGACAGGACGTGCTGGATCGCCAAAATAAGAGAAAGAGCTTCCCGAAAATCTACATAGTTTTTTGTGATGTGATTCGTGTCAGGTTGCTCTATAGCAGTGTAAAACAAGAAATTAAGACCAGAAAAGTAGTATAATAGGTCCTCTTTAAGGCAGCACGCGCTGCGTCAATTTAGCGCTTAATAAATAAATATTTTTCCCCCGAATATAACGAGACTATCGATCGATCTCATTATCCGTGCTTTTCCGAATAGCCTACACATGTTCGGATTCGGGCTCATCCCTAGTACGCGTGCAACCGAACATTGTCTGGAGATTTGGTGCTGCTGTCCCGGTTGTTGATATCGGAGGTGGGGCATGGAGGGGTGGAGGCACGGCACGACGAGTAGAACAGAACAGGGAAATACCTGGCGTTTGTTGACAGCTTGATTTTGAGGCTTTGTGTTTCGCGCTGTGCATGTACTACGTGCCTCGTATAAATAGCCGGGTACCGGTTTCAGCCAGGCAGAAAAATCCTTGTTGGATAGCCAATTTTTGTTGAATTTACACTTTCCCATGATGCGGGCCGACTGCTACTCATGCTGCTACTGCTACCTGAGCGACGTGCGTCTGCTCTGAGTCACGGCCGCAAACAAATGTTTTGTTGGTTCCGCTCCTTTCTTTAAGTCCATGTTCCGCTCTAGTGATTGCGCGACATTACACTATTCGGCAATTTATTAAAAAAATATAAAATGTTACGTAGCCTATTATTTTTAGATTTGAGACCAATTACAGTCATAAAATCCTACTTACCATGTGTTAACATTTTTAAGACCTTTTTGAAAGATGGATTTAAGACTTTTTAATGCTATGTAAGGCCTTATTTTTAGATTTATGAATTTAAGACTTTTTAAGGATCCGCGGGAACCCTGCTAGAATATGGTGCATAGTCAAAAGAACAGTGGGTCTGTTATAGTTCTGCCTAACACAATACTGACATTTGGACTGGATTGTTTGTATGTTATAGATACAACTGGTCTTACTGATTTTTTCCTATTTGAATACACACTACCACGCTTTGGAAATGATCTCTTAAGCTAACAGTAAACAATATAATACAATAAAGTATACAATATGACAGCTAAAAGTGACTTTCTGTTGGTTTGTATAAAGTATCTGTCGTTGCAATGCTTTACATATTGAGACATTCTTCATCTTAATACTAGTGTGGGCAAGCCATTCTTTTTAACCTTTAAACTTTGGAAAAATCATCCATCTATCCATGTTTCTACATCTGCATACTATACACATGCATGTAAAAAGTATACACATGTCCCACTGCTCCCATTAACCTCATCATCAAAGCTAAACACATCTTTTCTTTTAATGAAGACTTCCGAGTTCTTAGGGGCCTATAATAACTTATCCCCTTTAATGCGCGGCATCTTCTGCCTAATTTGTTAATGTCTTACAAAAGGGCCCTGGGGTGTCTGCTATAAAAAGGAGGGAGAAAAAAAAGCGCCATAGAAGAATAATGGGTTAAATTAGCTGTTTTTCAGCCAAGATCTTAATTACTACACTTGGAGAGAGAAAAAAATAAGCCGGTGAGACTGATGAGGTCGCCGCCCCTTTGTCCTTCCCCCTTGTTGACTGACGGATAGTGAGAGCGAGAGGCATATGTTTAGAGAAGAGCACACACAGACACACACACACACACACACACACAGACACAGAGGGAGACGGTCCCGAGATGGACAGAGTGAGACAGACGAGGGAGAGAGAGACTCATAGACATGCCATGGTGAAGAGAAATTGAAAGAAAGCCAATGCCGGGAGTGTTTCTCTCTCGCCCTATCACTCCCTATCTCTCTCTCCCTCTTTCTTTCCCTCTCTCTCTCCCTCTCTGCCTGTCTCCTGGGTGCTGCTGTCCGACTGAATCAACAGCCAGGCCCACACCAGTCTATTATTATCTCTTTAAGCCCATGGATTCCACCTGCACCGCCTCCACACAGATGAACTGGTTTGTCTGTGTGGGAGGTGCGAGAAGAGTGTGTGTGTGTGTGTATGTGTGTGTGTGTGTGTGCCTGTGTTGTGGATGGGGAGATGGACACTGATTGTATTAGGAATGGTGTGGTGGAGATGGTGATGGTTACTTGTGTGAAGCAAATGGCCATTGTTGAAAGATGTTTGGGTCAGTAGCCGGATGAGGGATTTATAGTGGCTCTGGCCTGTGTGATTCTAAGGTGAGACACAGCAGGCATGAACAATGTTTTTTTTCCAAGCACTGGTCAATTTTGAGATTGTTGGCTATTTTGCTAACTTCTTACTAGTATAGAAAAAAGGTCCAACATGTACATTTAGGTTTTAATTGTATTCAACTTTGTATGTTTGTGTCTGTATATTCCTCTCATGCAATCTTTAACAGCCATTATCTCAACATTAATTTAGATTTTTTTTTACCAACGCACTATTGGTAAAAAACCACAAATCTCAACTTCTAAAGCACATACATCATATTATCTTAATATTGGTAATGAACTGAGATTGTGTCATGATGCTATCAATAAGTTACAAAAATAAATGACCCTATTGGGTACCCCGGTGGCGTAGTGGATAGAGCACGTACCATATTGGCTCCGGCCTTCTTTGCAGTGGTCGTGGGTTCGAATCCGACCCGTGGACCTTTACTGCAGGTCATCCCCCCTCTCTCTCTGTCTCCCCATTTCAACTATGTACTATCAAATAAAAAAAATACCCTATTCACCTGCAATGTCTGGCTTTATTAAACAGTTAAAGATGTGTCCACCTTTTCTCATACCATTCTCCCCCCCTTTCCAGTTGCTGCTCCACATATTAAAAAAAAAAAAATTTGGACTCACCGAAACACTTGCTCTGATTGGTCGCTCGGTCCACAAAGACTTTGGCAGAGATGACGTTGCCAAAAGGCAGGAACATTTGCATGAGCTCCGCGTCTCCGAACTCCTGGGGCAGGTGATAAATAAACAGGTTGCAACCTTCTGGCCCTGGTGATGAGACAAAGACAGCAGGAGGGTTTTATACATGGTATTATAACACACACACACACACACACACACACACACTGACCATATAATAACATGGGGGGGTGGAACAATGAATCAATGAGGCAATCAACACAACAATTCCAAGGAACGCGGGAGCCGTGTAAACACCCAAAATTTCGAATTATGTCACCTGTGGCACCGGCATTAGTTGTGCTTAACCTCATTATTTTTGGCATGGTGTGGAGCGAACAGCCCCTTTTTAATCCTGTTGTTTTATAAGATCGGCCATGCTGTTTTTTTTCGGTCCGGTCTTTTTTTTTTTGTTTGTTTGTGATTTTCCATTGGAATCCTCCCAAGAACTAGCCTGGCATTCCCAGACCTGCCACTAGGTGCTGGCAAATTAAATTTGCTGCGCGTGTTGGTCTGGACACGCTCCGTTGAAGCTTTATCAAGAAAGCCAGAAATCTGGCTGGTGGTTTCAATTGGTTCTATCTAATATGGGCGCACCAGAGCCCTTTATATGGTACTCTGGGGCGGACGTAACCGGATGACGACAGTGACGTGCATGCGACATCGAAGCCGTGATAGTAAACATCAAAGATGGCTGCGGATATTTTGTGTGAGTTTGAGACTGCTTTGGCCTCGACCCTTAACGATTTGGAAGACGGCACTCAAATCTTTCATTAGCAAGTAAGTGGAATGTTCTATTTTGCCGACCGACAACGGCAAACGTTTAATTTAACAGTTTAACAGCTGTTCGCTAAACGAAAGGGGCTTACGTCGCCTTGTGCATCGCTCTGATTGGTTGTAGTGCTATCCAACTGCGTGCAGTGGCATTTGAAATGCACAAGTAGGAGCCGCCCCTTGAGTTGGAAATTACTATTGATCGTGGCCTGACCCTCTATCGTTCAAGATATCAGGGTCTGGATTTCCAGGCTACCCAAGAACACTATGTCACATAACAACTTGCGGAGGGCAATTCTTGTTAACTGCGTGTATATAAGAGGCACTTTGATATTCATTATCTGGTTGAAATGTGGGGGAAACTGTGCAGGCAGTAGCATTGTATTCATATGCAAACAGCCATATAGTATATAGAAGTTAAAAATAGGCGGCTAGAGATTTAAAAATATATATTGTTGGGAAACAATACGGATAGATTGGTTGAAAGCGAAAGATTAAGACGACTATATTGAGATGCTCTTGAGATACACAGGAGGAGAGCTGAGGCAAGAGCATAAGCCAAGTTTGTGTCCCAATTACTGTGTGACAGTAAGGACTGTCTTCCAATCTCCCTCCATCCCTCCACACTCATCCGCCCAGCTGCCACACATAGTGTACAGCAGGCCAATCTGGATAGAGGGAGGAATGAGAGAGAGAGAGAGGGAGAAGGAGAGATTGTGTGAGAGAGAATGAGAGAGTGAGAGAGAGGCAGAGAAAGAGAGCGAGAGACAGGGAAAGATACAGAGAAAGACAGATACAGAGGGAGAGAACTAGAGAGAGAGAGAGAGAGAGAGAGAGAGAGAGAGAGATGTGATGGATTCGGGGACAGTATGCTTGCAGCTAGCCTTCTCTCCTGTCTGGTTGCTGTGGGTGATAGCATGACGAGATGAGACTGGTGCTGCTGAGAAGGCTGATAAGACTGGCTGCACTGAGGACTGGCTGTGCTGTAGTGCTGCTATGCCTCGGCCAGATAGAGGACACACACGCGCAAAACACACACACACACACAGAAACCACACACACACACAAACACGCACACGTCCAACAAAAACCACACAGGTTGACAGAGTGGGGATATATTTAACTGTTAAAAAACAGAATCTTCATTCTGTCTGTTTGAGGTGTCTTGGAGATTTCACGCTTTACAAAGAAGTGGCTGGTTTGAGGGGAGGAAATGTAACACCCGTTGGTTTGGTTTTGTTTGTTTGTTTTTGTGATTGCATGACAACTTTACTTCTGCCTCTATCATATATGCAGTCCATTAGGGCCACGAGAGACAGAAACAATTACCGAAGGAAGTTATTTTTCTAATAAAGCACTTAGAGAAAATAGTAAAACTGGTATAAAGTCTGGTATAAATTCAACTAATAACTGCACTGCACTGTACAAGAGTGAAGGTATTGGATCATTTTCGCTTCGCTTTATTTTACACTGCCATGCTTAAATTGTATATCCAACATTTTGCTGCATGATTTTGGGCATAACATATAATACAGTATTTATACTTGCTGTGTCAGTGTGTGCTGTGGAACAGTAATGACATGTAACATGTACCTTCATGGCCTACGATGCTCCGCCAACCTGAAAAGGACCCATGTTTTAAGATTACTATGAAGAATTATCTATAGTCAAAATTATATTTTTGGATATATTTTTTATGCTCAAACACACACACACACACACACACACACACACACACACACACACACACACACACACACACACACACACACACACACACACACACACACACACACACACACACACACACACACACACACACACAGACTGGGATAATGTATTGTTGAAACTGTTAACTTTCCAGTGTGTGTTGAAGCTGAAGCTGTGCCTGTGTATTGAGGTTTAGGTGTCTGTTGTTAAATGGCAGCGCTGCACACTGTGGCAGTGGACTGAGGCAGACTGGGAACACAGCCAAAACCCAGAGGAGGCCACAAGAACTCAGACAGGCCACTGGCTCAACCAAGAATAGCTCTGTGTGTGTGTGTGTGTGTGTGTGTGTGTGTGTGTGTGTGTGTGTGTGTGTGTGTGTGTGTGTATGTGTGTGTCTTTAACTTCTAGACATGCTTGCTAATGAATAGAATGCTCCAAGTAAGAGATGGTATGTCCTTGTGTTTATCCTATTGTGTGAAACTAAGCCTTAATATATAGCGAATAGCCTGTTGACAAGTTAGGATGAGTTTGTCTTCCCGTCTATACTAAATATACAGTCCCGCGCTGTGACCCTTGTATAAACTCACACCACCGAAAAGAACCAAACATAAACTTTTCTTTTAGGCAATGTTGGAAACACTTAATTTCGCAGCCCTCCTGTATTGAATATTCATGCCACTCTCACACTGTCTCACACGATCATATAGATGAATAATTGAGGCCTGACGAATGGCGTCAAAAAAAAAATGGTGATTTAGCATCACAGTATATCCTATGCTTTATTACATCTGATGTGCTGGCATACGGACGCAACACACTACTACACCACTAAGGAATGGTAATAAATGATTATGCATGCAGCTAATTAATCCGATGAATATTTATAACCACTTAAACACATTGTAATGGACTGATTAAGCAGTCCAACGCTGCAAGTTTGAATTAGTGCGCTTTTTGAATAATGACAGAGTAACTTTCCATCTCACTGCTAATGTTCTTCTTCTCTCCTTTTTAAATGGGTAGCTCTTCTTTTTTTTCACCATCTTTTCCCTTGCCGTTTTTTTTTCTTTTCTTCTTCTTCCTCCTCCCTCGCTAATTCAAAGCAGCGCGGCTACATTAGAATGGAACATGGCAATTATCACCTTTTATCTTGGGTGGGCGCGCTTGCTCTCGCTTTTCTTACCTTCCCTCTGTTGCTGGGGAATGATGGTTGGTTGCTGGGGGAACGCTTGGCTGATTGGCGCATAGGCGGCAGGGTAGGCTGCTGTTGCAAAAGAGGGGAGAACAAAAAAAAAACACAGTGGGGATTTATTTTTTAATTTTTTTTTCACATCTCAATTTTTTCCATATTTATTTGACACACAACACACACAACAAAAAAAAAATCAAATCATTATGCCATTGTTTCATTTTGTCCTCTAGACATTGCATAAATAAATTGCTTTACGACTTGGAGCGTGGGCCCATTTGGCTATGGATCACTACACAAAGAGTTGAGCAGAAAGGGGGGGGGGGGGGAGTGCAGTTCAACTTAGCGAGACGCACAAAGAAATAAGAGGGAGACTTACACAGTGTTAATGAGAGGTGATGTCAGGGACAAAGCAGTGGGTATGAGAGGGCTGTGTTACTGCTAGTACAGGAGGGTTTGGTAGTTTCAGACCTTGAGATCTAGGTTTACCTTTAGAATTGAGATTAGTTACCGGTTGTTCTCACCCAGTGGCTCTGTCGATGTGACACAACTTCTGATGCACACTGGATTGTGGGTCAGAATCGCCCAAAAAACCATGCACATTTCCAAACTAAAAATGCAGTCCAGATGTACTGGGGAATGTGGGTATTTTTAAGCATGCTGCATCTGACCACATGTATTGGGACATCCTAAATATTGTTCTACCATACTAAAAAGCAGGGAATTATGGGTATTGGAACGCAAGGATGGTGTCTTTGACAAACACAATAGGGAGAGTGGGATAAGGGAGAGGGAGAGATGGAGTGATGGAGAGAGTTAGAGGAGGTGTAGGAGAGACAGGTCACCTGCGTAGTGTTGGACTCCAGCGTAGGCCTGTTGCAGAGGGTCGCTCACCGTGGGACTCTGTGCTGCATAGAGACGAACAGAGAGAGGCAGAGAGAGAGGGGGGGGCAGAGGGGAGACAAGTAAAGTACAAGTACACTGATAGTCTTATACTTTATCCACTGTATTTACATTGACATTATTTTATCTATGTATTTACCATTTGTAATATTGTCAGTCGGGCAGAAAGGAAACCTTTTAAAGCAAATTAACTCTGCATTGTCAATTCACAATCTAATACTTGACATTTGTTGAAACTTTATAGAACCAACACACAGACGTGAAGTGTGACCAATAGCCCTGATTTATGAAGAAAAATAAAAAATGTCAAAAAATGTATACCCCAATTTTTCTGGCAGACAGCAACACATAATCATGTATACGTGTGTTACGACGTACACATATATCTGTTCCAACTGGTCATTGTATTGAATGATTGATTTAAAAAGCCCTACTAGGGAAAGTTTGGGAATTGGAAATTAGCATTAGCCATACATGCTGTGATTATGTACACTGGAGATGTGTTGTTCAAGTGTCTATGCAGCTTGTGTCTCAATCAAATAAACATGGAATTAAATGAGAAATTAAATCCGTTGGCAATAGTGTTTTAATATGGTCATTGGCAATACAGCTTATTTGAATTGAATTGAAATGAAAGATAATCGTCAAGCCAGAGTGAGAGGGAGATATAGAGATAATGTTAAATACATTGGCTTAGCTGTAGAGAACCATGGCTGGGGGTATAGTAAGATCACACAAGGAGTGTGGGAGACATTTGGGTTGTCATATCTCAGTTCTTCAAAATGCCTGTTCGCCCCAGATGTTTGCATCAAATATTAACAACATGCCAAACAAACCACTTTGTAGTTCATTACAATTGCAGCTGCCTTTGCATAATGCAGACGACGGAGGGTGTGTGTGTGTGTGTGTGTGTCAATTCTTCAGGAATGAGTCCCAGACAGTATTAAGAAGCTGAGGACAGGCTCTGAGACATTTCATATTAACCGTAATAGGCTGATGGATGAAGTGATGGATTCATCATGGTGCTAGACTAGGGGCCTGTCTGCTTCAGAAATCTGACAAAGGAGACCGTTGATTGGCCCTCAAGCCTGAAACGCTTCAGTTCAGATAAGAAAAGAATATGTCATGAAGAGTGTGATGTAAAATAAAAAGACAACTTTTGAACACTACCATATGATACAGCTCAATCTGTTGCGACTGACATGTTGAACTTGCATTGTGGCAATGAGGTGGCGTTCTGATTGAGATGTAGTGCAACATTGAAGCTAATCAAACATCCATAGATCAGTGTCAGGGTCAAGGAACATGAAAGATTGTGACAGTAAGTGTTACCAATGGCACTTTTCCATCCCATGGTATCAGCTCTATACTTTACTCTGGTCCCCTTTTTTGGTTAACCTCTGTAAAAGTACTTGGTATATCATGGTATTAAGGTTCATGGCAACTCTCCGAAGAGATGGCAATGCACATACACACCTGTTGGTTAACATTACAAGTAGATAATATAAATGAAGAAATAAGACTTCTATGGCACTGCATTGTTTTTTTTTGAGTGGTAAATGATCTGACATTACTGCATCCAAAAACAATGTTGTGGAAATAATCACCCTAAAGAAGACTGAGTAGAAACACATAGTCCCTTAACAATAGCCACTGAGGTTGCTATGAGGATGCTACATAGAGGCGGTACTATCATGGGTACTATCTTGTAATGGAAAACCACCTCCAGAAAAGTACTCAAGACCAGAGTAGAGTAGAGTATGTACCATGCAATGGAAAAGCACCAACATACAGTATATCTCATGTCTATTCTATGTAAACCTTCATTGGCTCACCTGGGTAAGGGTGAATGCCGTTGGTGTAGATGGCCTCGGAGGTGGGCTGCCCGTTGCTCTGAGGCGGCAGGGCACTGAATCCGTTGACCCCGATTGGGGCGGCTAGGCTGGGCACGGCTGTGGCAGAGATGCCCGGGGGTGTGCTGGTGCCTGAAAATAGATACAGAGTCATTATGGCTAACTGCAGGGTGCACACTTCACATGCTACAAGCCCCCAAAATGGAGGTATAAGAGAAGCATATTTTTGTTCTGACATTTTCTCACAAGTGCACTGCGGTAAAAGAGGCACGTAATGGGTGCTCATGGGCGCAAATGTGTATACTCTTTGACCCACCTTGAATTGTAGTTTGGTACAAATTGGTACCAGTCCAGCCTGCACCAGAGGGTACGGTTTCTAAAATATGTTAAAGTAGCACTCTGGTTAGGGTGGAAGGAAAATGCACACACCTACCACTTCAATCAAAAAAATGTACCTTCAGATTTGCAGAATATTTTTTATCATTCTTTTTCTTAAAGGTATATGTTTATCACATGGTATTCAATAACTGCACATTGAAAGGTAGAAAAAGGCTGCAGCTGTACAAAATTGCCTTATAACAAAGGGATCATAATGTCCAGTATTTTTAAAGGCAGGGACTTGTGCCCTCTTCTTCTAACCGCCGTCCCTCCTTGTGGTGAAGTCTGTCACCTTGTCAGTGCCCTTTTGTGCGGATGGGTTTTTATTCTTATTTTAATCCAGGTGAAGGACATTCAAGTCATGTAGGATTAAGGTTGATAGGCATTGCCTGGTTTATGTAGGACTTGTGGATTACAAATGCCAGGTACAGCGGCGAGCCACTTTATTTAATACATTGTTGCGATGACCCTGCCTTCAGGGGGCCTTGCCTACTTAGTGTCAAGCCATCAAAGCGCCTCACGACAAGGGCCGAAAAAAGATAGTTCAGACCGGGGTCCTGGATTATCACGCGCAAATCTTTGCTCTTATATTGTATAAGCCAAGGACTCTGCATCCAAAGTCATCCCATTGGCTGTCTTCCCAGAAAACACACACACACACACGCACGCATGCACGCACGCACACACACACACACACACACACACACAGATAGAGTGAGGGAGAGAGAGAGACTATAATGTGGCTGACAATGAGTGTCAATGAATGCTGTACATGTTCTCCCATCATGGCTCACTCAATGTAAGCCTCTGCCAGCGTTAAATCGACAGTGGCAATGTCTGCTTCTACTGTAAGTGGAGCCTACATGTGAAGGTTGAGGCACATACGTTGTTATTGTTAACTGATTTATGATACATTTTCTTCTTGTTTGCATTTTGCAATGCATTTTTAAGACATATACATAATATCTCCTGATTTATAAAATAAAAAAGATGTATCCAGAATCTGCACATTTACTCATAATTAGTCAGATATTTCAAACTGTCCATTTTTATTCAAACATTTCTGAAAAATTGCAAACCACACAAAAAACAAAATTATAATGTAAGTAATCAACTGGCAATACACTGTATCGGCCTTATTTCCCACGGGGGAAGTAATTTATTTATCCAAGGCCAGAAAGGCCTTGGATAAAAATTACTCTATAATTCTTGCTAATGATGAAAATGTTCCAGGGCAGCAGTGAAGAATGGTGGGAGAAAAGTTGTGCATGTGTGTGTGTGTGGGGGGGGGGGGGGTGTAGTTGTGTCTGTGTGTCCTTCCATGTGCCTCTAGCCCTTACACCCTTACACCCGTCTGTCTGTCTGTGTATATACCAACCTGAGGACGGTGTCATGGGAGTAGCCACCAGACCGTTGACATTGAACGCTGCCATTTGCTGCATTTGCGCGGCGGCGATGGCGGCCATGGGGTTCAGGTAGGAGCCTTGTGTCGCTGCCATCAGGGCGGCTTGCTGTTGCATCATCTGCTGTTGGATTTACAGAGCAGTGGGGAGAGAGAGAGGAAGGGATGGATGGAGGGGCGATAGAGAGATGGAGGGATGGACATGAGAAGGAAAAAAAGGAGGGTGAAATAGCCGCAGGAGCCTAGCCTGTTTACTCTCACATCTCTGTTTGCTTGGCCCGTGCCTTGTTCTTGCACAGAAGTGTATAGTCTCTGTGTGTGTGTTGCCCTAAAGCGTTGCTATCCCAGTTACTATATAGCACCGCTGTGGCCTTGCGCTCATTATAATGACACACAATATAAAAAGGCTAGTGTGTGGCAAGGCTGGAGACTACTGTAGGTATCTATATGTGTTATGTACATGTGTGTAGGAAAGAGGGTGGCATAGTTAGTGGTGAGATTGTGGGTGTGTGAGCGCTTCTCACCTGTCAGGCTTAGTTGTTAGCTACTGTGTGAGTGTAAAATCTCACAGACTCCGAGCCCGGGCTGTGACTTTCATGTGTGAATATGAAATAGGGGACACGGTAAGGCTGCGGGTATGTGTTAATGGTGAGCACCTCTGTTTGAGTGTAAAGGCATATAGTGTATGTATTGTGTAGATACAATGGTATAGAGGCAAAGCTTTGGTTGGCAGTTCAAATTCACGGACCAAGTCAAGAGATGTGAGAATGGAAAGTGAGCATTAAAATGGATGCTTACAACTGTTTTTGGAAACAAAATAGTACAGGTCTGACCATGCATGATAAGCAGCTTCCCTGGAACAATGAAGGGGTGAAAAGACACAATGTGTGTAAACTGTGCAGCATTTACTGTTAAACCTCTGTACAGTATATTTGGACGTTAACAAGCCATTTAATAACGGGAATCACTTCAGGAACCATTCGTCTGGGATTGTCACATGCCTATAGTGGGAGAGATAGTCAGTAGTTCAAATGTCAAAATCACAACAATATATAATTTTTTTTCTTTCTTGTTTTAAAGCTCACCGTCTCCTCCCCCGCCGGGCTGAGACTTACAGCGTGAGAGTAGGCCCCGTAGGCCCCGAACTGGATGGTCATGGGGCTGAAGATGCCCAGCTGCCCCGCCATCTGGTGCATCCGGCGTAGGGTCCGCTCCTTATCCGTGTCCGCAAACTTCACCACCAGACTGGACGACGCACCCTAACGGAGACACAGGGATTGACACAAGGTTAGTCAAATGTGCAACTTCAAATACAGGTCCTTTTTTTTAAAAGAGGACCTATGATGCTTTTTGACTTGTATGACCTATAAACGTTGTTATGATGATTCATAGTCATGCTTAACCATACTAAATTATCAAATAATGACTTACATGCATTTCGACGTATTCCCTGCTGACCGTCTGTGGTGTCTGTGCAGAGCACTAGACACTATTCTAGCCAGTCGAGAAGTCACGTGTTCAAAGCGGTTTGAGGCTTTGTAACTTCGTGACGTCGCATGTAACTTGGTGTCATCACCACGCGGATGTTTCCATGTATAGTAATGCTGTCACTTCCCTGTTCGCGTCTGCCTCGCGCCCTTATAGGTCCATGCTCGCGCTTCCCGCCACTGAAAGTGTTCCGGAAGGAAGGTAACCAATCACAACGGAGTGGGGTTTGCAGGGGGGGGAGGGAAGCGGAGATGGCCGAAGCACAGGCAGAGGGAGCGGAGATGGCCGAAGCACACACACTCAAGTGTTGACAGGACATGCTGGATCGCCAAAATAAGAGAAAGAGCTTCCCGAAAATCTACATCGTTTTTTGTGATGTGATTCGTGTCAGGTTGCTCTATAGCAGTGTAAAACAAGAAATTAAGACCAGAAAAGTAGTATAATAGGTCCTCTTTAAGTCCAGTTTTTCAATAAACATTTTTGACTTGTCTAAAAAATTGTTCACACATAAGTCAATTTGTTTGCTTTGTTATAGCTTCCGGGAGATATACAAAAGCAAATACACATATACAGACAAAATACATCAAAATACTGCATAATATGTTGGAAAAGGCCTTTTGGGGTGTCAAGAGTTTCCCCACAGTAGGACAACTCTTAATACCAACTTTTGGAACTACACGTTTGGTTACTTTCAATCAGCACTGTTTTGTGGCCTGCACCTGCCACTTTAGCTGCCCAACCAGCTAATGACTGAGCAACTGTTTGTTAGCCAACACTGTCTGTGGATATCCTTAGACTGAATTTATAATTATTCACTGGGGAAAAAACTGAACCACTGAAACTGAACCGAGGACAACCAGGCAATAACAACATTGCTGTCACTACAACTGTTTGGAAAACTCATTGATTATATAACTTCAAATGTGCAGGTTATGTATTGAACACTATCAATCTACCATAATCTAAATATAAGAAACATGGTTGCCGAACGTATGCATTACGCTATCATTGTGCGGTTGATTATAGCGTTCTCACAATGTGTGTGTTCCCTTTGGGAGAAGACAACAACAATACAAAGTTGTAGAGCTGATCAGTATCAGTGCATCAACCAACCTTTAATTAAAATGTAACATTTCTACCTTTTCACAAAAGAGAAACAGTTGTACGCATGTCATGTATTATTGTCACGTCAAGTCTCAACCTTCAAGCCTATCTCTAAACTGCCTTTCACACATGAACTGTCTATACAGTATAGTGAATATGCAACCCTCATGGCTTCAGTCATTTAGCTGTCAGTGTTAAATGGAAGAGAATAGTGTGAGTGATATTTGTTTTGTGAACTTTCCAACTCTGCCGTATACACTGGGAGTGAACTGTGATCCTAAGCAGATCCCACAGGACTGTCTCTGCGTCCCCCCACTGGTGAGGCTCTGCTGAATACAGTGCTGGGTAATTAGGTCTGACAAAAGCCTTGGGCATGTACAGGGCCAAGTATTGACTAATGGCTCTGCCTTATGGCAGATATAGTTCCGTATTGATGTCCGTGCTCCTGAGTTTGCATCCAATTAAATCATTTGAGAGACAGAGACCAGAGTCAGTTCCTCATGTGACATCCAGGCAAGGGGAGAGGGGGAGGTGGAGTGTATGTGTGTGTGAGTGAGAGATAGACGTACAGTATATACACAGACTTAGAGAGAGAGAAAGAGAGAGAGAGAGCAAGCGTGAGGAGGCTGCCAGGCAGAGAAGGCAGCCCCACAGATACTGTCAACCGGACCAGGCTCCTATTTAATTACAGGCAATGCATGCTGGGAAAGAGCACGGAGCACTAGCAGGACAGAAGGACACAGGCAGCCAGGAGGCAGTCGGGATATGATTAGTAAGATCATAAAAGGCAAAGACATAGGGAGAAAAGGACTCCATAATCACAACTTGGATTCATCTCTCGCGAAATGTCTCTCATCCTGACAGGGGTCGGTACAAATGCGGGCTTTGATTGAGATTACCATATTTCCTTCTGTCTGCAGCAATTGAAAAAATGTGAGTGAATTGCAGAGGGACACAGTGACAGCAAAAAAATGTTTGGTGTGATGTCGCATTCACCTGGTTATATGTGCGAGGGGTTTATGAGACTCTCTGTGTGAGAAATTGAAATGGCCAAAGCTGCTCTACAGGTCCAACTTTAAGCTTAAGTGGCGCTTACAGGGAGAGGCACATTGCGAAAGCGGAGCTATCCAAACAGGGGGGAAAAAATCATAGAAACAAACAAACAAATGCCCTCAGCGATGTGAAAAGCTGCATTTTTGCAACTGCACAGTAAGAGAGTGTTTACTCAGCCACTGAACAAACAAGTCTTGCTGTTCTGTGCCGCCTTTTTCTTCATGGCTTTGTTCACTGTAATTCATACGAAAAACGCGTGTCCTATTTCCGTAAGAGCTTCATGAAATTTTAAGCAGGAACAACTACGCTGATAGTGCCGTGGAGAGGGCAGTTTGCCAGGGTGGTCTTGTGTGGTTTGGGGGCTTGGTTTAGTCATCGTAGTTGTAACCTTCCTAATGATCTAGTCATATGTGTATATCATTTCAAAACTCAACTTTTCCTTCTATATTATCCTCTCATCAGTCACAATTCAAAGCCTTTCCTTAGCTAACATACAAAAAATAAGTGTCCTTTCTTCATAAATAAGAAAAATGTTTGTTTTCTAAGTACACTCAATCCACAATTTCTTGTCCAGGGGCTTTGCAGGTAAGCTATCCCACTAACCCATGTGGAAAAAGTGTCTCTCACACACTTTCTATTAACACCAATCGAGAGAAGGTGTTGGCTGTAGATAACTGTGAGAAAGAGTCTGGGGAAATGGGCGTGGGGGGGGGGGGGTTGTGGAGGCATCGGTGCGGACCCCAGGGAGGGTTGGTCTCAGGTGGGATCCTATCGGCTCCAACCAGCCACCCCTCTCCTCCAGGCCAGAGTAGACCCATCTGGTGTGTCTCTCTCTGTGCCATTTCAATTAGTTCAATCAATACGCCGACTTCGGTGGCCAACATTGTTAACGGTACAGTTTTTTCTCCCCTTTCAAAATTTCATTTCATCACACCTCCCAACCTCTTTTTTTCCCTCTCTAGCTCTCGCTCAACTTTGCAGGGGCCAGTTTTATGGAGGCTGGGGCTATTGGATTTAATGAAACAAATGCATCTTCCCCACTAGCGTTGTTGCTGTTGGCAAACACACACACACACACACACACACACACACACACAGCGCTGGGGCAGCCTGGCATTTAGATCACATTCATTTGGTGCTTTTGTGTGTGTCTGTGTGTATTCTTACATTCATTTAATACCTCATGAAGAATGCATTGTGAGCATCAGGACTGTGGAAAAAAAGCCCGGGGCTGGCCTGTGCTCACTGCACCATGACTCAAGAGTCTGGCCCGGTCTGACTTTCCCCAATAGAAAGTAGTTCTTCGGCTGTACACAACAACACAGGAGGCAAACCCCAGTCTACAATGTATCTACACAGCGTTTGGCAGCAGCACTAAAGCACTACAATAGCCTCTGCAGGTGTTGTCAGCACTTCCACTCACATAGACCTGAATTTCTGACTTTCACAGGGTAGCGAAAAAGCCCAAATATCCCCTCTAGAATAAAAAAAATTATTTTTTTCGTATGTGTTTGATGCTCCTCTCCGGGAACCATCACCTTACCGTGGTGGAGAGGTTTGTGTGCCCCTGTGAACCTGAGAGCTGTGTTGTCCGGAGCCTAGTGCTCCTGGTAGGGTCTCCCATGGCAAAGTGGTCTCAAGTGAGGGGCCCGACTAAGAATGGTTCACAAAGACCCCATGGAAAATCAAGCAAGAGGAAGTGTGACCCTGCCCGGAGGAAGCCCGGGGCCCCCGTCTGGAGCCAGGCCCAGAAAGGGGGCCCGCCTGCGAGCGTCTGGTGGCCGGGTCTGCCACGGGGCCCGGCCGGGCACAGCCCGAAGAAGCTACGTGGCACAAACTCCCTCTACAACTGATGGGCCCACCACTCGTCAGAGGAACCGCTGGGGTCGGGTGCGCTGCCTTATGGGTGGCAGTGAAGGGCGGGGACCACGACGGACCAGACCCGGGCGGCAGAGGCTGGCTTTGGGGACGTGGAACGTCACCTCGCTGTGGGGGAAGGAGCCGGAACTGGTGCGGGAGGTGGAGCGCTACCAATTAGATCTGGTGGGGCTGACCTCCACGCACAGTCTTGGTTCTGGAACCGTACTTCTGGACAGGGGTTGGACTCTATTCTTCTCTGGAGTTGCCCAAGGTGTGAGGCGCCGGGCCGGTGTGGGGATACTCACGAGCCCCCGGCTGGGCGCTACTACGTTAGAGTTTACCCCGGTGGACGAGAGGGTCGCCTCCCTACGCCTCCGGGTTGTGGGGGGGAAGACTCTGACTGTTGTCTGTGCGTATGCACCGAACAGCAGTTCGGAGTATCCGGCCTTCTTGGAGACCCTGAACGGAGTCCTGCATGGGGCTCCGGTAGGGGACTCCATAGTTCTGCTGGGAGACTTTAACGCGCACGTGGGCAATGATGGAGACACCTGGAGAGGCGTGATTGGGAGGAACGGCCCCCCCGATCCGAACCCGAGCGGTCGTTTGTTGTTGGACTTCTGTGCTGGTCATGGTTTGTCTATAACGAACACCATGTTCGAACATAAGGATGCTCATAAGTGTACATGGTACCAGAGCACCCTAGGCCGAAGGTCGATGATCGATTTCGTGATCGTATCATCTGATCTGAGGCCGCATGTTTTGGACACTCGGGTGAAGAGAGGGGCGGAGCTGTCAACTGATCACCATCTGGTTGTGAGTTGGGTCAAAGGGTGGGGGAAGACTCTGGACAGACCTGGTAAGCCCAAACGGGTAGTGCGGGTGAACTGGGAACGTCTGGCGGAGGCCCCTGTTCAAGAGATCTTTAATTCGCACCTCCAGCAGAGCTTTTCGAGCATCCCTGTGGAGGTTGGGGGCATTGAACCCGAGTGGTCGATGTTCAAAACTTCCATTGCTGAAGCCGCGACAGGCAGCTGTGGTCTCAAGGTCTTAGGTGCCTCAAGGGGCGGTAACCCTCGAACGCCGTGGTGGACCTCGGTGGTCAGGGAAGCCGTCCGACTGAAGAAGGAGTGCTTCCGGGATATGTTATCACGGGGGACTCCTGAGGCAGTTGCAAGGTACCGACAGGCCCGAAGGGCTGCAGCCTCTGCCGTGACAGAGGCAAAGCAGCGGGTGTGGGAGAAGTTCGGAGAAACCATGGAGAAGGACTTTCGGTCGGCACCAAGGTGTTTCTGGAAGACCGTCCGGCACCTCAGGAGGGGGAAGCGGGGAACCATCCAAGCTGTGTACAGTAAGGATGGGACGCTGTTGACCTCAACTGAGGAGGTGGTCGGTCGGTGGAAGGAGCACTTTGAGGAACTCCTGAATCCGATTAACCCGCCCTCTATGTTGGAGGCAGAGCTGGAGGCTGATGGGGGATCATCGTCAATTTCCCTGGTGGAAGTCACTGAGGTAGTCAAACAACTCCACAGTGGCAAAGCCCCGGGGGTTGATGAGATCCGTCCAGAAATGCTGAAAGCAATGGGTGTGGAGGGGCTGTCTTGGATGACACGCCTCTTCAACATTGCGTGGAAGTCGGGTACAGTGCCGAAGGAGTGGCAGACCGGGGTGGTGGTTCCTATTTTCAAAAAGGGGGACCAGAGAGTGTGTGCCAATTACCGAGGTATCACACTTCTCAGCCTCCCCGGCAAAGTCTACTCCAAGGTGCTGGAAAGGAGGGTTCGGCCGATAGTCGAACCTCAGATTGAAGAGGAACAATGCGGATTCCGTCCTGGCCGTGGAACAACGGACCAGCTCTTCACTCTCGCAAGGATCCTAGAGGGAGCTTGGGAGTTTGCTCATCCAGTCTACATGTGTTTTGTAGATTTGGAGAAGGCTTATGACCGGGTTCCCCGGGAGATACTGTGGGGGGTGCTGCGGGAGTATGGGGTGAGGGTGTCTCTTCTCAGGGCCATCCAATCTCTGTACGCTCAAAGCGAGAGCTGTGTCCGGGTTCTCGGTAGTAAGTCGGACTCGTTTCCGGTGGGGGTTGGCCTCCGCCAGGGCTGCGCTTTATCACCAATCCTGTTTGTGATATTCATGGACAGGATATCAAGGCGTAGTCGTGGTGGGGAGGGGTTGCAGTTTGGTGGTCTGAAGATCTCATCTCTGCTGTTTGCGGATGATGTGGTTCTGATGGCATCATCGGCCTGTGACCTTCAGCTCTCATTGGATCGGTTTGCAGCCGAGTGTGAAGCGGTTGGGATGAGGATCAGCACCTCTAAATCTGAGGCCATGGTGCTCAGCAGGAAACCGATGGTTTGTCTACTACAGGTAGGGAATGAGTCCTTACCCCAAGTGAAGGAGTTCAAGTACCTTGGGGTCTTGTTTTCGAGTGAGGGAACAATGGAACGTGAGATTGGCCGGAGAATCGGAGCAGCAGGGGCGGTTTTGCATAAGCTTTACCGCACTGTTGTGACAAAAAGAGAGCTGAGTAGTAAGGCAAAGCTTTTGATCTACCGGTCGATCTTTGTTCCTACCCTCACCTATGGTCATGAAGGCTGGGTAATGACCGAAAGAACGAGATCGCGGGTACAAGCGGCCGAAATGGGTTTTCTCAGGAGAGTGGCTGGCGTCTCCCTTAGAGATAGGGTGAGAAGCTCAGTCATTCGTGAGGAACTCGGGGCAGAGCCGCTACTCCTTTGCGTTGAAAGGAGCCAGTTGAGGTGGTTCGGGCATCTGGTAAGGATGCCCCCAGGGCGCCTCCCTAGGGAGGTGTTCCAGGAGCGTCCAGCTGGAAGGAGGCCTCGGGGAAGACCCAGGACTAGGTGGAGAGATTATATCTCCACACTGGCCTGGGAACGCCTCGGGATCCCCCAGTCAGAGCTGGTTGATGTGGCCCGGGAAAGAGAAGTTTGGGGTTCCCTGCTCAAGCTGCTGCCCCCGCGACCCGATTTCGGATAAGCGGTTGAAGATGTATGTATGTATGTATGTATGTATGTATGTGTTTGATGCTCTGGGTATAACTTTGCCGCGCTCTCCCAACCCTACCACTCTTGAATGACACCACCTCATTAAAATTCACCTGTAGGAATACATATATCATTCTAACGGTTTAGATTTCTTTACCTTAATGTATTTTTATGTTTAGGTGGGCATCCTCTAAAAGCCCTTTGGGGTTTCTTTTGACCCACCCGTGCATTTATGTATGTCTATGTGCATCTTTTTGCAATTTTAATCTTTATTTGCACAAATAAAACTTAACTAAAAAACTAAACTAAACGGGCATCGATGCTGCCACAAAAAAAAAGCTAGCTTTACGGTGGAAAACCTTCACACACAGTCAAAAAGTTGTCACCCCCTAACAGGAGAATGTCATATCCTCACATCCCAAGCAGATGTATTCGAACAAGAACCAAGGCCTAATCAGAAAAAAAACAGATTTCGGAGTTTGATCCCCTCACGGATCAAGAGTTCCAATCCACATAGAGAAAGAAAAACAAGAGTAATATGTGTCCACGTAATGAAGGTACAGGTGGCAGCAGACAACAGGCACTGGATGAAATGCAAAGCAGCCAGCCACTCCTCACCCGCTGTAGCAGAAAAATCACAAGCTGACAAACAAACAGAATAATAACCTCCAGTCGGCATGACTCCCGAATACCTGGAGAGAAAATTAATTTGCCGAATTTCATAAGGGCCAACAGGGAGCCTTCACTTTTGACAGGTACAACTAAGGCATTTGTCACGGGTTCAAAAACTAATCTAATTTTCTCCCAACAACACACTTGACTTGTGAAAATCTTTTTCCCGTATTGGATTTTGTTGAGGGGCCACGAAATGTGAAGACGGGAGAAAATACACACCGGTAATTGAGGGATTAGAACTCGACGACACCGAGTTGAAAATGGCATTACGCTTTTTATCTCTGCATTGCCGCCATACGAAGACACTGTTGTGAAGTGTGTACCAACAGGTTAAAAGACACTCATCTTGCTTCCTCTACAAGGGCTTACAGCACTGTAATATAATGGAGGGAAAGGGAAGGGAAAACTGTCATTTTGAAAAGCATACTAATGCTTTGAAACTAATGTGCTAAGAACCTATGTATTCTGTATTCAGGACATAATAGCTAATGACAAAATTATAACCCCAAAGTTGTTTCTACAGATTTAAGTTGCTTTTATATTACAAGGCACCTGCTCTACTCGCCGTTTTTGGTTTTCCTCCTTGTAATTACCTTGTACTTACTTTGTTGGTACTTACCCCAACAAGGTTCAAAACAAGTATGTATCAGGTTCTAAACCGAGATTGGTCACATATAGATTGCATCATCAATGGGCAGCCCCCTATACCCTGTACAACACAGCTACTTTAATGGTTGCAGTTTTTGAGCTTGCTGTCTCTCCACAGTTAGTTCCATACTGGCATCAACCATGCCGTTCCTCACAACCCTCCGAAGAGATGGCAGTGCACATACGTACGATGCTTAACGTTACATGTTGAAAAAATAGATTAAACAATAAGAGAGCATGCTCTGCCATGTCAAGTTTGTCTATGTGGTAAAGATGTGCAAACAGACACCCTGATAGAGACTGAGTGGAAAAAGCATGAACGCTTAAATTTAGCCGCTAACGTTGTTATGACCACCAGCAACACAGAGGCAGTACTATCATGGGAACTATCATATAATGGAAAATGATCTCCATACCAAAGGCGAGTAGAGTAGAGTCGAGCAGAACAGGTACCATGTAATAGAAAAAGCGTCTTTACGGACTCTAAATGTGTTAATCGGAAGTCTGTTAGAAAAAATTAATTGAATACACCATAACAAGTTTGTTTGGTAATTGAAGTAACCCCCCCGTGGGCTATAGACACTCTACTCTGTGAACCTTGCTACATGTCTGCTAGCCTCGTGGGAATGACTGTCTCTCATTAGCGCTGGATGATGCTGTCTTGTTTCTGGCCTTGCCTTCCGCCACATACCGCTGCAGCTGCCGAGCACGCCGCATCACACCAAAAGACACACTGACAAGAAGAAACACTGTCATTCATAATTATATTTTTTGGTGTGTTTTGCCTATACACCATACTACATTTCTTTTTGTTTTTCACTGGAAAAAAAACTCCATGTTAGTTTGGCAGCTACAAGCCTGCCGAGATCACGCCATTCATGTGGCGTTTGATGAATCCTGTGTTACATTGACAGTGTTCTCTTGCTCGGTCTTATCTCTCATTAATCCAGAACTAGCGGTATCACACACACACGCACGTCACGCACGCACACACACACACACACGCGCACACACACACACACACACACACACACACACACACACACACACACACACACACACACACACACACACACACACACACACACACACACACTTGTTCCTGCCAACACCGGCAAAGCTCCACACACACCCTGTCAGCCACGCTGTGACACCGAACATGACAATGTCTGCAATTTGCTGGGGTGTTGTGTAGCCTGCCCCCGGCTCTGCCATTTTGAAGATTTGCCACCTGTGCCTCTGTCTGCAGTATTTTCGGTAATTCAAACAGCCGAAACCAAGCCAGCGAGAGCACCTATTCTATTCTATTCTATTCTATTCTATTCTATTCTATTCTATTCTATTCTATTCTATTCTATTCTATTTTATTTTGTACCCAATCACCTTTCTAAGTTAATTTTGGAAGCAACCGGCAAATCTGCAATACACATCAATTAAAGCGATGTGAACCGATCTATAAGCAAACGTGCCCTTTGGTGGCATCACACCTGCCCTTAAGCTTCATTGATGTCTTTTCATTTTGGTTTACAGGTATTATTCATGGCATGGTGTGTGTGTGCCAGGTACCACAGATGCCGTCGAGAGGAACATTAAGAGAGAGAGTGAGAGAGAGAGAGAGAGAGAGAGAGCGAGAGTGAGAGACAAAATATTTTGTTGAAGTTCATCCGGACCTCACAGCTGGCAGCAAAGCAGTGAGCAGAGCAGCCCCACACTCTCTGAAAAATCCTGCCTCCTGTTAAGTCTGTTGTTGACGACATGTGGCAATGATATTATCCAAATTAACTGCATATCCCCCCACCGGTACCAAAAGCTTTAGTTGGATACTAATGGCCACCTTGCCTATTAATCTGAGAGGGAGCCGGGTTTAGGCAAAGCAGGATAACAGGTGCAGGGATAGAGGGAGATATGTGGATAAGATAGATTATTAATGAACTTTTGGATGGCTCTTGATCCAAAAGCCCCAGGTCTGTTTGGGGCCCCATATGTTCCCTTGGACAGTTCATGTT
Source organism: Hyperoplus immaculatus (assembly GCA_949357725.1). Lineage (NCBI taxonomy): Eukaryota > Metazoa > Chordata > Actinopteri > Uranoscopiformes > Ammodytidae > Hyperoplus > Hyperoplus immaculatus. The sequence goes on from OX442349.1 coordinate 3,889,875, forward strand.
GCAGCAGACTTTAGGTGGCTAGGTGGCCCAACGTAATGCAATAGTGCCTGCAATACAGTACATAAAGGCTGCGTCTAAAATCATTTGAATATCCTAGAAATGTTCATTCAAAAAGTAAAACTTTCATATATTCTAGATGCATTATACAGAGTGAAATATGTCAAGCCATTCTTTGGTTTGAATGTTTCATGATTACGGCTTACTGCTCATAAATATTAGAACATTACATAAAGCCAATCAAAAAAACGATTTATAATACAGAAATGTCGACCTCCTGAAAAGTATGTTTATTCTAGATCTTTATGTGTACTGCATCTTGAAAGTTGAACTTTTTGAATTACATCACCGGTAAAAAATATATATTTTCATTAGAGATGCACTTGTTGTACACTGAATTATTTTTGCTTCTGTCTATCCAAACATTAACACCATTAGATCAAACCCATTCTTTCCATCTTCTTTCATGCCTATGTGTTCCCTGCTCACCAAAATAACTACAGCCATCTGTGCATAATGCTGTGCCATTTAGCACCTATACAAACCTATTATATATATAAATGCAGTCACATAAACACCACTTTTTTCAGTGTTTGTAAATCACAGTGCTAAATGAACCTTTTTGCATCTACTTTTTATGTTGCCCACTCAAGAAGAAAGGTACAGTATTCCATATTAAAATGAAGTGTTTCTTATTTTGCATACAATCTGCAGTGTGCACCGTAAGATTATAGCTTTCCCTTTTTTCACAGTTAAAATCAAGTTCACACACACACACATCTTTAGCATCTCAGGTCCTATTTGTGCAAAAGCAGTCCGCATGAGCCAACATATTATCTATACAAGGAAGCGAAATCCATCCCCAGAGGAGACCAATTATGTAAATCTGCTGGACGTAAACATATTCTGTTGATTGAGTCAACAAGACATTTTTGAGTAGAAGGTAAATATCTTGATTCTAATCAGATTTAAGTAAGAGGCTTGTCATAATTGTGCATGATCAGTGTGCAGCATGATTATTCTTTGGCACATGGCCCACTCAGTGCCTATTAAAAATTGTGACCCCTTGCGGATAACATTGCCAAAAAGTTTCTGGTTTCTACTGAGCAAAACAACCACACAAGCACACACACACACACACACACACACACACACACACACACACACACACACACACACACACACACTCTAAGTTAAACCGACTTTGCTGCCACTTATTTTGCTCCCTCGCTACTTCAATGTAATGCAAAATAAGGAGGCATCAAAAAGATGTGTAAATTACATCTGGCTTCCAGGACACTATCGAGATGCCAGGAAGCGTCCGTAAATATTTATTGTGAAGGTGTGGAAGTCTGCCAGCAAAAGAGAGAGTGTGTGTATGTGTGTCCAGCTGTGCAGTACTCAACAACACACACACACACACACACACACACACACACACACACACACACCACACACCCATAACTGGCAGAGATATGCTTCTTAATTCATCGTTTCTTTATACTAAAGCCTTTTTCCGTGGCCTTCTTCGAGCCCCGACAGAAGCATATCCAATTTGTAATTAACAGCAGCTTGACAAAGAGTTACAGGTCCGGTGGCCTCAATTCTTCAACTAAACAAATGAGCGTTAAATAATGCTATTTCATGCATCTCATAACAGCGGTATATCAAACCGGACCAGCCCATAGTTGCCTTCTCTCAAGAATACCTTGTAAACTCACGAATAAACTGTATTCCACATCATTAAAGAGCACATTCAAATCCGCATCAATTGTGTATTACAATAAAGTTAGCTGACCGTAGTGATTATTGCACTAGTATAACATTGCACGTGAGGTCTTTAAACATCTTCTTAATCTGTATTATGGTCAATGTGTGTCAACACAACTATGGAAACAAACACCTGTGTGTGTGTGTGTGTGTGTGTGTGTGTGTGTGTGTGTGTGTGTGTGTGTGTGTGTGTGTGTGTGTGTGTGTGTGTGTGTGTGTGTGTGTGTGTGTGTGTGTGTGTGTGTGTGTGCGTGTGTGTGTAAAATGACTAAAGACAAAAGTGAATGGGATGCTGATAAAAGGCAATTTTTCCACAGTATTTTGAAGGACTTTTCTGAAATAACAGGAAGCAATTTTGGAAGCAAAAGTGATTTCTTAATCTGACCCCATTTTGAAGACACCAATCCTAACTAGGGTGCTTTTTAAAATATTTACCTACATCTTAACAGCCCTTTCCCAGTCACTCTAATGACATTATGAATTAAACTGTTTTAAATATTTAATATTATTTGACAGAAGGTTTCACTGTTAATCTTTTGGTTGTGATAATCTTTTCTCCAAATGCTACTGGAAGAAGCTGTGCCATTTATGTCCAGTCTCCTCCATATTAAAACATATTCAGCAGCCCATATGTTATTAATTACCTTCAGCATATTTATATACTATTTCAAATGTATTTTTCTTAATGTGCACTTGGTCTATTAAAAAGGTTTGTACCCTGCTCTACTCCTAAATGTTTTCCAACAATATCCATCTACATTCTGAGCAGAATTGTGATTTTAGTTTTTCAATCTAGATTAATTGTTTTACCATTGAAAGTATTCATGCATGATTGTACCTGGACAAGTTTCAACGTATGCGGATAACACATTTATATTTAGGTGTGCAGCGTTACTTCCTGTCTAGCCATTCTCACAAAATGCCAAGAGTGCACATAATGTGTCAAAAGTTAATTAAACCAATTCAGAAATAATCTTCTTTGGCCAACTACTGGAATTATATTGCTTCAGCATGAAGATGACAAACTGTCGGCCAATGTAAAGACACTAATTTCACACTAATTTCAGTTTTCAGGAACAGGTTAATAGAGCCGTTCAATCTATTAACTTTTTGACAGTGGACTACGTTGCCATGCAATGAGACAAAATGTTATCCATAAGAAATGAGAAAATAGTCATACACACTTTAGTTTGTTCTTCTTTTTACTCATACAAAGGTATCCTATTTTACATTTAGAAATTGATTGGATGTCATTTTCAGAAAGTCATTTTCCTAAACGTTATCAATTAAATTTGAAACCTTTTTTTAAGTTTTGTGACAGCTTCCATTTGGTTCATTCACAGTATCCTTAAAATAACTTGTGAGTTTGATCTTGATTGCCTGAACATGTACAGAGAGGATCATTAAGATACCTTGGTGCTACAGTTATGTACTTGCGTTGAATGAACAGTTCAACCTTACTTTAAAACAAAAGTTTTATCTTAGGGGAGAGTGGCCTAAGTTGTGCCACTTTTTACTCAAAGTGACTTTAAAGTGAGGCCTTGACAGTAAAGTCTCCAACTCTCATATGTACATATATTTCAGGGTGTTGTGCATCCCTGGCTATACAAACTTTGGATCTGGAATAAACTGATGAAGAAATATAGCTTTCGGAAAAAAAGTTGTCTTGTGGCACAACTTGCCCCCGGTGTAGTGTAAGTTGTGCCGTTGGAGAGAATACCATGGGGTAAATTGTGCCATTGATATATATCTCATAAACTGTAATGCAAGACAAATCCATTAGACTTATCACTTATTTAAGGTGTATTTAAAGTAAATAAAGTAAATATTTGACAAAGATTGAAGACAATTTTCTTAAACAAGGCCTAGAAGATCTAATGTTTTTACCTGCAAAAGCTCACAATGACAAAGTCACCATTATCATCTTTCTGGCCATCTGAACTCTCATCAGTGATGTCGTTAAGTGGAATGGAGATGTCACTCTCTTCTGAGCTTCTGTAGACAATCACTTTCTTTTGGTGACCAGTGTATACAGCCATGCCACTGGCACAACTCTCAGAAATGTACTTTGCAGTAGCTGCTCCGCCCTTGTAGAACCAACTGCCACCTGGCATATGCGATTCCCCCTCCATTTCTGCCTTTAAATCAAGGCTCAAAACCCATCTGTACACCCTGGTTTTTCCTCCCCATTAACTATCTTACCTCTGCACTACTATCTTTGTTTATATGTGGATGTCTGGGCTTTATGTCTTTTATTTTGGTTATTGTTATTTTACCTTCATTGTTTACCTACTGAATGCACTATGTTCAGCACTTTGGACAGTGCAAACTGTTATAAATATGCTTTTATAAATACATTTCACTTACTTACTTACTTATAACTCACCCCAGGCCCTCTGGCACAAATCACCCCAACCCCAGAATTTTGTATAGTAAGCATGATGCAGCAGTTTAGGGCTGGCATTGTGCTCACTATATAGACACAAAGTGTAGCATACTAAATCACTAAAACATGTGTCAAATGTTTTCAAACGTGTTAATAATTGTTCAGACACAATAATCAAAAAACCTTGATCATGGAAATTTTACTTTGAAAGGCAAAACACTGTTTTTGAGCTTAAATGTGCTTATATCTTATTCCATGTTTCTCCCTTCTTTACAGGATGAGTTAAATGGATGGCTCTTCTTAAACATGTGGTCACATTTCCAATTTCTTCTATGGTTTTCTAGAAACAAGGGGTGGCACAACTTCCCCACCGGCACAACTTAGGCCACTCTCCCCTACTTATAATTCTCGTTTTGATCATGTATTTTTTTCAGAAGTTGTTGGAATGGGAAAACCGAGACTAAACTGTCGGTGAACTCTGGTCTTACAGTCAACGGGTGGCCAGAAAATATTCTACAAAGGGATTATCTTTATTCTGCCCAGGTAAGCAGGCACTTTTCATATAAAACATTAGCCATACAAAAATAGATGGGCATGATCATCCCTTGGAGTTTGTTTCGAGCTATATAACACTAAGGGAATGTTTTAAACAATGAAAAGTTTAATTACTAATTGCGTTAAAAATAGTCATTATTATCTATGTTTTTCTACTTTAAATGTTGCTATAACAATGGGAATCAACCTAAAAAAAAGCTAACCTACAGTGTCATTTTATCCTATGCCTGAACTATATGCATAGCATTTTTATTTTTCTATGTCCCCCATGTCGGTGCAGTTTCAAGTAAAAAAATTTAAAAAAAGTCACATTTATTTATTCATTCAGTACAATGTCTCCTGACGACTCAAGGATTCATGTGCAGTGCAGAGTAATCATATCTTCATAAGCCTCTAAATGTAAACACTCTCTATCTGTCTGTTGAGAAGGTAGAGTGAATAGCAGGAGAGGGGAATGGATATTGAGTGAAAAGGCAGATACAGAGAGTGTGCAGCTGTGCACTGTGAGGTGGCGGATGCTGACGGGGAGAATCTTTTGTGTGCGATAACACAGTCAGACAGAATGTATGTGAGACTGTGGACTGCTAATGCGCTTTGAAGAGCATGGAGCTATTCGTTTGGCTTTCTAAATGTTCACATACATATACAGGTGCATCTCAAACTGATTTATAATTATAATATCAATGAAAAGTTAATGTCTTTCTGTTATTTAATGCAAAAAATTCTAGATTCATTACACATATAGCTCTAGAATTAACATTGTTTTCAGAAAGTTGACATTTCTGCAACATATATCCTTTTTTAGGTTTGATGTAAGATTTTTATATTTTCATATACTTATATATATTTTTATTCCATGACCTGTAAGCCGTAATCATCAACATTAAAACAAAAGACCGGTCTGACACATTTCACTTTGTGTAATGAATCTAGAATATATGAAGGTTTCTCTTTTTGGATGGACTTTTCCATGATATTCTAATTCTGTGAGATGTACCTGTACATACACATACACATATGTGTGTATTTTACTTTGCAGACATATGCATGGAGATGATGAAATAGATACATGGATAATGTATCTTCTGGTATTTTTGTGTGTATGCTTTTATAAGTGGGCGAATGCATGAGGAATCAACAACTGTAAGCGAAAAACTTGGTTAGCTTCTGTATCATGTATTCATAGGGCAGAAAACAGAATCAATAGGTCCACCAAACTGTGTGGTAAACATCAACCCAGTCTCAATCTCAAACATGGCCACTCAAGCAAAGCAGCTGGCCTTAAATATACATCCAAGTGGCCTTACATCTCTCAACATGAAGTGCAGAAGCATCTCTTTGCAACTGGGTTAAAATAAACTTGATACAAAAAGGAATTATGTTTTAAACACAACAACACTGTATACGAGTGTGTTTCAAAGTGTGTTACTTACAGGCATAGTCTGTCCCCCATGTAAGCTGTTGATGGCGGCCTGCGCTTCCGCGTGGCTGGAGAACTTGACAAAGGCACAGCCTGTACACACAGACACACACACACACACACACACACACACACACACACACACACACACACACACAGAAAAAGAAGGGAGGGGAACAACATCAGGGACATTGCTGTGAATATGGAGGGAAAGAAAACACCATTCATTACCATTGTTTTCATGTTATCTGTTTTGTAAATATATTCTGCCGTTTGTGTGTTCAGCGCATAACTCTGAATAAATCAGTTTAATTGTAGTGAAAGGCATTAGCTGCATGGAACAGCCTGTCCCTTGCCCATTTTCTAATTCCGACCCTAATTCCCCTCCCCCTTCCCTCCCTCCCCCTCCCCCCTCCCACTTTGGAGCATGGCGCCAAGGCATTTACTATCCCGACTTGTTTGTGATTATTAATCTGTTTAATATTTACACATTGTGATTTGTGTGCAGTCACTCATAAAAGAGATTATGATGACAAAGGCATAGTATTATAATCTGGCTATCTAACCAAATCTGTTTTGCGCGCTTGTGTGATTTCAGAGGGGGGTGGGCTTTTTGCTCAAGGGGGCCATTCAAATCATCTTAAATCTGTTGTGTGGTTATTGCACAAAGGGGAAAAAAGTCAACATGAAAAGTTGGCCAGAAGACAAGGGAGCGGGTGTTGGCAGCGTACAGCCTCGTCGCATTACCATTTCAAACGATGTTAAAGTGATTTAAGTAGATAGTAATAATGGGCTGTATGTTTTTATGAAGGTTGAATATCCTGAACCATATGATTCAATATTGTTTCTGTGTGCAGGTAATGGGGACAGACACTACATTACTAAAACATAAAGAAGACAATAGTGGACCTGAAATACAGTGCTACTGAAATGTCGTACTTTTTTTTTTTTTTTTTTTTTTACAGAGCCATTAAATTAAACATGAGCTATTTCTCTAAAGCTTTATGGTTGTCACAGACTGCACTAGGTATTCTGTTATGTCCCTATTCTTATCCTTGCCTTCAGGTAGCTCATGTGTTAAGTCGAGAGATACCTAATTAACAAACTCAAGGATTAATTCTACTCCCTTTTCATTAATTGAGTATAACACCAGTGTCTTATGCCTCGTTTCCACCGAGTAGAGCGGGTCGGATCGGAGCGGTTCGGTCCGGGTAGTTTGGCTTTTCATTTGCCAAAAGTTGGGTAGGATACGGTTTAAGCGCACCTAACCGCTCTGAGACGCTCCAAATCTCAGTACTCCTCCATAGGGGTACTAGTGCCTCGTTTCCACCGAGTAGAGCGGGTCGGATCGGAGCGGTTCGGTCCGGGTAGTTTGGCTTTTCATTTGCCAAAAGTTGGGTAGGGTACGGTTTAAGCGCACCTAACCGCTCTGAGCCGCTCCAAATCTCAGTACTCCTCCGTAGGGGTACTAGCCGCCTGAAAGGGTGCTGAAAATGCGGAGCTACACACTGCCGTCATTTGATTGGCCGAAAGAATCATTTCCGCCATGTGTAGTCACCTCGGCAAGAGTCTTGTGTTTTGGCGAAAATGTGAGCACAGCACCACTGTTTATTGTGTGTTGTTTTTCCTCGTCAATAAATTAATCGGTTGGTTACACTGTGTCCCACTGCGTAGCTGCCGCAGCCAGCACTGTTCGCTCACTGTCTCTATGAGTTGCACCGAGCCGTCTCTGTGTGTGTTAACGCCATAGCCTAGATAGTAGTAAATACACGCTCACAACAACACGGGGGAATAAATAAAAAGGCGACTGGTTTGACCGAGCAAAAACGAGAGACCGCTAGCTTGACCACAGTTTGTCGAAATAATCATTTCCGCCTTGTGTAGTCACCTCGGCTAGAGTGAAGAGAGTCGGTGTGTTTTGGCGAAAATGTGAGCGCGGCACTGTTTATTGTGTGGTGTTTTTCCTCGTCATTAAATGAATCAGTTGGCTACACTGTGTCCCACTGCTACGATGTCACGTAGCTGCCGCAGCCAGCGCTGTTCGCTCACTGTCTCTATCAGTTGCACCGAGCCGTCTCTGTGCTCACAACAACACGGGGGGAATACATAAAGAAGCGGCTGGTTTGACCAAGCAAAAACAAGAGACCACTGGCTTGACCACATTGTTCCACAGCCCGATAGTTTGACCCACATTCTGGCGGCGGCTATCGCGGTCCAGCCTAAACCCCGCCCTACCAGTAAGGGTAGGGTCGGCGGTGGAAACAACACCGAGATTCTTAAAAGTGAGCTGAGCCGCTCCGATCCGACCCGCTCTACTCGGTGGAAACGAGGCATAGCAGCCTGAAAGGGTGCCGAAAATGCGGAGCTACACACTGCCGTCATTTGATTGGCCGAAAGAATCATTTCCGCCATGTGTAGTCACCTCGGCAAGAGTCTTGTGTTTTGGCGAAAATGTGAGCACAGCACTGTTTATTGTGTGGTGTTTTTCCTCGTCAATAAATTAATCAGTTGGTTACACTGTGTCCCACTGCGTAGCTGCCGCAGCCAGCACTGTGCGCTCACTGTCTCTATGAGTTGCACCGAGCCGTCTCTGTGTGTTTACGCCATAGCCTAGATAGTAGCAAATACACGCTCACAACAACACGGGGGGAATAAATAAAGAAGCGGCTGGTTTGACCGAGCAAAAACGAGAGACCGCTGGCTTGACCACAGTTGGTCGAAAGAATCATTTCCGCCTTGTGTAGTCACCTCGGCTAGAGTGAAGAGAGTCTTGTGTTTTGGCGAAAATGTGAGCGCGGCACTGTTTATTGTGTGGTGTTTTTCCTCGTCATTAAATGAATCAGTTGGTTACACTGTGTCCCACTGCTACAATGTCACTAAGCTGCCGCAGCCAGCGCTGTTCGCTCACTGTCTCTATCAGTTGCACCTAGCCGTCTCTGTGATCTCAACAACACGGGGGGAATAAATAAAGAAGCGGCTGGTTTGACCATGCAAAAACAAGAGACTGCTGGCTTGACCACAGTTGCTCCACAGCCCGATAGTTTGACCCACATTCTGGCGGCGGCTATCGCAGTCCAGCCTAAACCCGCCCCACCAGTAAGGGTAGGGTCATAAACCCCGCCCTACCAGTAAGGGTAGGGTCGGCGGTGGAAACAACACAGAGATTCTTAAAAGTGAGCTGTCCCGCTCTGAGCCGCTCCGACCCGACCCGCTCTACTCGGTGGAAACGAGGCATAAGAAACCATACCGGCTTTTTTATGGGTTCTTGTGAACTGTTGATACCTGTTTAAAAATTGTTGCGTAAGTTCATAATATACATGTAGGCTATTCAATGTACTTTTGCAAAGGAGTCGTGACGATATGTTTGAATTACAAGCACCGATCGGTAAGCACAGGAGATTTTCCGATTCAATTTTAAATCTGCTTTGTACACGAACAAATGAATAATTTCCAGATAAAAATCAAAAAAGAAATTTGAACTTATAGGAACAGTGTGTGCACAATCAATTTCCACCTTTACCCGAGACTTTGCGCCGACTTTCCAACCCCATGAAAATAAATAGCAAGGAGTAGGAACTGTTGTGTGTGCAGAAATGTAAAGGCCATGTGTGTTTCTGTATACTGTCAAATGTCCTCAAAGCGGTATAGATCTACAGAGGCAAAACAGATCAAGTCAAAGGAAGTCTTTGATTCTGTCACAGCACTCCAGCACCCCTTTTTACCTCACTTGAATGCCCCTCCAGTGAGAGGGGAAAGGAAAAGTCTTCATTTGTCCAACTGAAATGTGTGTCAGCCCTATACTGTTTGCCATTTCTACTGTGACTCTGTCTTTGAACAAACAAACCACTTTTAACCTTTTGTAGGTAAAATGACAAGGGACAGTTAGTTCTTGCAAAAAAGCTTTGTTTGGTTCTGTGAGGCAACACAACTTGGTGTCCCTAACAAGGATTGCCAAAATCTCAGTGACCCCCATCAGCTCAGCCCAACCAGAACGACATTCAAAAACTACACAGGCCTGGCGTACACCGTCATTGTAAAAGTCATGTCAAAAGGACAATGTCCTCCGCCAAAAAAAAAAAAAAAAATCATTGCTGTAGCTATCTTTTTTTTCCTGACCTAGAAAAGAAAAGAAAAAAGTTAAGGGACACGACGGAGCACAACATCTCAAAAGAATTGGAAGTGCTACAGCCTCATAAATTATAGTGCACATTGAGTTTTTGAATGTGATGGCTCAGAATGAGTTGAGGAGAAAGAGGAAAAAGAGAGAGAGAGAGAGAGAGAGAGAGAGAGAGAGAGAGAGAGAGAGAGAGAGAGAGAGAGAGAGAGAGAGAGAGAGAGATTGTATTGCTTTCAAGCCAGAGAGAGAGATGATCTGCTCTGCCTTTTGAATTCCCGGGGTAATAATATGTATGCATGAATTCCATCCCGCTGGATGGGTGACATTTATAACACAACTTAATTATAGACCTAAAAGCCATCTCTCTCTATTTTTTTCTCCCTGACAATTCAGGGGGGCTCTATTCAACTCTGGCAGCAAGTGTTGCACTTTGAAAGTACTTTGAGGAGCGGCGCCATAGAGAGATGGGTGTTAAACTTCTCGGCCTTTTATTGGGTGAAGAGGGGGCGCTGAAAAGCCTCTCTGAGTAGCATAAATTTACATCAACAGGGGACAAAGCCTCCATCATGGAACAGATAGCACTGTCAATTTCAAGGTCTGTCTCATTCAAATTACGCCGAAAACCTCATCCCAAGCGAGGTGGCGGGCAAAATAATTTGCCGTGACATCCCGTAATGATTGCGTGGGACTGTTGCACACAGCAAGTGATACGGCCAAATACCTATATATGAGACCCTTTGTCTGCTGGGTGGCATGCACTGCTAACATTGCTCTACAGTTGGTTTGTTTTTCTGTTATTTATTGTCTTGCTTTCTGGACTATTTTTAACCTTTTTAACTTGATTCCTTGTTTTTAATGGGCTATACACCATGTCAAATTCCAGTGCACTCCTAAAACAAGTGTAAAACTAGTGGTGGCCGGTATTACATTGTTGGTGCCCACCATCTCTACCATTGTGTCCTTGAGCAAGGCACTTAACCTCAAAATGCTCCAGGGGCGTTGTACTATGCACAAAGACCCATTCTGGAGTGTGATTTCATGAGAGGGGATATGCTTAAAGACAATGTTCAATGTAACCTTATGTCAATAAACAAATACAGCAACTTAACATAACTAAACCTAATGCAATACTGATTCTGATTCTGGTACATTTTTATATTTATATTAAAACTTTAAAAAAAAACAAATCTTAAAGCAAGTGAAAATATCGACGAAAAACCAACACACAAAACGTACGGCATTTGAAGAATGGAGAAAGAAAGAGATGAGGAGAAGGATGCTGAAAATTGCAAATTTGGTAGAAAACGAGTTCCCTGCCTGACACAACGGCAGCGGCCTTATTTAATTTCATGTGCTGTCAATCACCTTGAGGCTTCTAAGCAAACTGGCAAAGGGAGGATTCTTAGAAGGGAGGAAGAGAGACAGAAAAAAAAGTGGAAAAATGCCAAGGAAGAAAGTAAGTTAGTGGGGCGACGGGGCGACACAGTGCAATAGACCTGGGATTAACAGTGAGAGGAACAGATGTTGACACAGATAGGTGTGTGCTTCACTATAGCCAACCCTTTCTCTTTCATTTACAACCGATGTTTGCACAATATCAACCCATATTCCTTCTTGCCTTCCCACACATATACGTTTCCCACATCCAGGGCACTTCATATAGTCGAATAAATCACAGTAGTCGACGAAGGAAAATATATTCTCAGAAACATCTCTGGCGTTTTCACTCCAAATTTTTGCTATGAGACAGAGGCACCTCAATGAATGATGGAGGTGCCTACCTACAAACTCTCAGTATCCAATCCCACCTGAATCGCACATTTCCACAGCCGTCTTTTAATTTGACCACGCTCTACTAACTAAATAGCACATGAGCCCAAAGACATGAACGCCTAAGCTGTTCCCGAATGTTTTGCAAAATCTGCCGCACAGTGAGTGACAGCAGTGAAATACCCCGAGCCTGCCTGCCTGCCTGCCTGCCTCCCTGCCCTGTTTTATTTACAGTGGGACATTACCGTCCATTGGCGTCTCTTGGGACGGATGACGGGAATGTGGGAAAACAAACATGATTACACCTCTCAGCTTTTCAGATAACAGGAAGAGGAGGGAGGGAGGGATGGAGGGATGAAGTGTTGTGTGATGGATTTGTTGAGTACTATAGCTCGGGGTATAAGGAACTGCTGTTATAAAAGAGACAACAGGAGAAGTATTTCTAGCCTGCTGAGACCAACCTGATATCGCGCAAGCTCCACATTTGTTTCTCTCCTGCAGATTAGTCTTGCCTTTCTCCAATCTCTTTTGGGAGGAGCCTCTGATCAAATAATGACCGGGCCAATCAGGACCATCGTTCTGACTTCAGGTTAGTCTGTTATAGTGGAAGGCAGCCTCTGATTGGTTTGTGTAGTGGGCAATCCAGCCCCGTAAGATCAGCCATATCGCACGTGTTTATTTGTCGATATATGTGACGCCAACGACTACATGATCCAATCAGGGGGCTGCTTTCCACTAATAAATGTAAAGTGAGGGGACACCAGAATGTCAACTGCATGAACTAATCTGGGTCTGCCTTCCACTAACAGATAGGATTGGAGAAAGGCCAGTCTGATCCGTGAGAATGAAACAGATGTGCAGGCGAGCTCAGGCTGGTCGTGCGAGGCTAAAGTAGTTTGGGGAGGGAGAGAGAGAAAAGGATGAAACAAAGGAGAGGTGGAAAAGATGGAAGGGAAATTACAAAATTGAGTGAGAAAAAGGAAGTGGGTGGAAGGAGGTGACAATGAGCTGTGAAGGAACTGTGAACCACACACATAAGAGGTGGTGGAATCACAGAATGGCTGAAGGGGCGGAGGAGTTATTCAGAAGAGCAGAGGGGTTCACAAACGATTTCAAAAGCTGGGTTTTTATCACCATGCTTTTTTGAAGGATAGCATCGGGAAGTTTAATGGAAACGCCACAGTTTTGAAAACAAATCGTATAATTAGCAAAACACGTAGGTATGCTCGCTTCAGGTGTTTTTTTTTTGGGGGGACGGAAACACGTTTGTCGAATACGTTTTGGCGTCACGAACATTGAACACTTGTTACCGATCAGCTGTTTGGTCACGGTATTGCCCTTGCTGCCGCTGCGCTGCGTGCATCGTAATCTGCATCCTTTTTTCGTGTCTGGATAGCAGTAAAATGCTCAATAACAATTTGCCCAATTGAAACCAAATCCTACAGACCTCTCCTTGTTCGTTTAGTGTCTGTTTCTTAAAAACTAATTATCTTACTTTTTATTACAGCCATGTTACGTTACATTGCCTACAGCGCCATTTTCAGACCAAACTAGTATAGTTTACCTGCTCCAACCACTTGATGCAAACGCCAAAAATTCATTATCCTGTTTTTTTTTTGTTTTGTTTTTTTGCGAAATTTCAAAATATTATACACTTGTTGATGGAAACCTATCGTTATGGCGCGTGAAGCATTGTTCTAAAAATGTAAATAGCATACAGAGAAAGAGAGAGAGAGAGAGAGAGACAGCACATGTATAGAGACAGACAAGGCAGACAAAAGGAGGGATTCAGAAGGGGACAAACAGACAGACAGGGGGAGAGAGAGAAGAGGTGTTGTGGTGGGGAGGTGTGTGGGCTCTGACCCTTACTGGCCCCGTCAGGCCCTCGCAGCACGGTGCACTCCTCGATCTGTCCGAAGGTCTCGAACAGCCGCCGGACGTCCTCCTCACTCTGCTGCTTGCCCAGCATTCCCACAAACAGCTTCCTGTCTTCTGGATGGGAAGAGAGGGAGTGAGGGAAGGAGGGAGGGAAGGAGGGAGGGAGGGTGAAAGAGAGGAAAGAAACAGACAAATGCTAGAGCTGATGGCACCGTTTCTGCTGAGCTGAGAGGAACTTTTTTTAATGTTTTTTTTTATCTTTTTTTTTGGAACTCAAACTCATCCCCAACCCGCTTCTTTTTATCAGCATTCTGCTGTGTTGAGCCTTCTCTGCCTCTGCTTGCTGTTGTTGTTTTTGTTGTTGATATTACTGTTATGTGCTGTGCTGTGCCACCCCACCCCTGTATGACGGAGGAGAGATATATATTCCCTGTTTTTCCAGTGAGCCTATTCAAGTCTGCCACGCACGCTGAGGTTTGATACGGATATGGATGTGTTGAAGCGCCCCTGGGCTCTGCAGGTAAAAGAAAGAAAGAGCGCAGAATGTTTCGCGCAGGTAAAGACAAAGCAACTGTTAGATCGTCTGGGGTGCTGAAGTCACAGAGGTTGAAAGAAAACATGGGACGTGGAACATGGTTTTACATTTTCTCATCAACAAAAAGTGTGGATTATAATAGGCGAGACAAAACTCCGCAGTACACTCTGTATACAGTGACAAACTCAAGAAAAAGTAAGTCTGCTAAACAATGTCAATGCCAGTGTGTACTAAACAAAAGTAGCATTATTCTGCACATGGTCTAGTGGTAGCTGCCCAGAAAAATTGCAGATGAAGCTTTTTTCAATCTGAAATTAATTATTTATGTGTTATCAGACAAAGGTTTGCCGATCTGTCACTTTCTAACTCTGAAAATTGCAAGAAATAAAAAAGAAAAAAAAAAGAAAATGCAATTGCAAACTCGGTGAAATAATTTCTTGTACTATTTTGTGCACCGGCTGCATATTCTAGATAAGTTGTATAGAAGTTAAAGGGTAAATTAGATTTGTTTTCTGCACAGTGTAACAAAAAAAAATAACAACCTATTGCTTTCACAGCCCAGTGGTACAGAACAGTGCTTGCAGAAAGTTTGACGAGACATTTTCACTATCCAAGCTACAAGGTGTAGTTCCCATAAAGGAAATAATGACAAAATAATACCATAGGAAGTGTTGCTTGTGATATATGATATCATAGCCTAATATTTATGTTGTGTACTTAGATTAATTAGCTTAATTAGCTGAATATATTACTTAAGCGTGTGTGTCAAAAATAGGCAATTAATGACTGGTAAGGTGAGATACTTGGAGGGGGAGTCAATTTACTTCTTAATGTAGATTTTTTGGGATTATAATAGGCGAGACAAAACTCCGCAGTACACTCTATATACAGTGACAAACTCAAGAAAAAGTAAGTCTGCTAAACAGTGTCTATGCCAGTGTGTACTAAAAAAAGTAGCATTATTCTGCACATGGTCTTACTGTAACTTTTGTGAGCTCAAGGAAATCGAAGAAAAAAAATGAAAACTAACATCTTTCTAAAACATTATCAATGTGAAAAGGTCATGGGTAAGTGGTCAAGGAAAGTTAAGTTGAATTGAGAGAGTGCTCTCCACTATACAATCCAAATGTTGACTGAATCTAGTGATATTAATCATCTGGGATAATATTGCGCACTGACTTTTTGACTTTTCCCCAGTATTCGAAATAATGAAAATTTGCTCGACATTTGGTATAAAGGGCAGCTCTATTTGTTCACTGCATGACATAGTCATCTCCCAAGCTCCAAAAGGGGGCACCCTCTGCCTCAGATGTATGGGCTCAACACCATTACATTTTGCCCATTCAAAAACCAGGATTTTTCTAATTAATCTACCCCGCGCCTTGGCATTAGACCTAGCATCCATCTTCTTTACATTGTTTGACATTATATATCTCCCCTTATTTCACCATGTTGTGGAATGAAATGGCTACTAGCAAGAAGCTATCGCCAGAACTGATGGAAAGTGGCAGGATGGAGGGAGAAGGAGTTTATTGTAAACAACACTGTTGATCTTCAAGCGTGAGTCATTTGACTGCTAGTAGAGAGGAAGCATGGGGGAAAGAATGGAGGGCAAGAATATCACCTGGCCCCCTCGACAGATGTGACGCCTCCTGTACCTGCCAGGCCCCATTAGACGCAGCTGTTCTAAAAATAAATCAACCGGGGCTTCCGATCTTTTTTTTTTCCTTTTTTTTTCAGGGGTGGAAATCAAGGTGGAAATCAAATCCTGTTCCATTCCTGTAAAGTTCAAATGAGACACGTGCCTGGCTACCCCGCTTGGCCACACCAATGAGCACCTGCATAATCAATAAGGCCTGGGTCTCTCTCTATATACTGCTGCTATAGTGTGTTATGTGTTGTAGTGTTAGGAAAAATAACTCTAATTTTAATGATATTATGCCCCCCCCCCCATTTAATTTGCATTTACCAATATATAATCATTTAAAACATTGATATATTCTTCACATTTGACTTTAATAAATGTTCTCACTCAACATTCTTGGTGCTTTGGAGACAGGAGGTAGAACGGCAATACATCTTGTTGTAAAACTTTACGATGTTTTCCCCATAAGATAAGCCTAGAGGGCAAGGCGATGTATCCGTTTAATAACAAAGGCCTTCTCCGGTCAAACTTTGGATACATTCAAGGCTGGGAAGCTTGACCCTTCTTTCGCATAGGTTCATGAAGAGGACGGCCAGGATGTACAAGGGGATGATCCCTGAAACCAGATGACAGCAATAAAAACCAATCATTGTCCTTTGTTTAGGGATGTTAAAAAGCCTTGTTGTCGAGAAGGACTTTTCACTTTTTGACTTTTTCCTGTCCCTGAAGGCTGCATAACCTGTCCTGTGATATCACTTCATTAAACATCCTATAAGAACTTGGAAACTTCTCTCCAGTCATCCTTTATTTTTGCCTTCCATATTTCCGAATAAACGAACACGTAATTTAACATCGTGTTCGTAGCCATGGTGTCAGTTCCATGTTTCCCGTAGTTACGCCTGGCACAGCAGGAATTCACCAGACCCAGCCAGCTGAGCCCCTGTTACTATAGCCTATACTGTTCATTACAGCCCTTGGAAGTCTAAGGGTTGGATAGTGAGTGAGAACCCCCTTTGGAGATCCCCGTAGAGACAGCAGTAGAATGGGATTTAGCATAGACGGATAGACAGGACATCTAGATGGAGATTAAGTATCGGCGCAGGAGCTACGTATAGCTGTAAAGTCAGTCACCATGAACAGGTGTTAGAAAGGAATGAGCTCGACCCCTTGTCCATGGGCATCAAAGGTGAAACATGAAATGAGGCCCCAGTCCTGACAACACGGGACTTTTTTGCCCTAAATTGTACCTCCCATCTTTCACATTTTCACTAAGGTGTCCCTGTGTTACCACTTAAATGGGGGAAGAAGTGCCGTTTTTTTTTTTTTTTTTTAACAGGCCTCCTGCAGTGTGTTAATATATCGGAACAAAAGTCTCATCTTTGGCCCTCGGGTCCCAAGGAGGATCTAATGGCGGCTTCACCAGGCTAATTAACAAGCCATGAGCGAAGTAATGAACTTTCCTAAATGTGCTGGCAGACGCAGAAATAAATGACACCCCAGCGAAAGGCATTTAAAAACGGGGGAAGTGTTGAGTGTACTTTGGGAGCCTTCCTTTGGGAGAGAGAGCACACGGTGAGAAAATGAATTTGGAGCCTGCTATCTCATTTCATTGCCCCTGACCCTAAGAGTGTCTCAGTCGGCCCTCACTGCCTAGCCCTGGCCTGAGTATAGATTGCTATTAATTAGTCCGCTTTGGACCTGTCTCCAAAGCAGCTCTCATTGGAATGTTCTCCTATTTTCCGCCACTATCTCAAGCTTTTGAATTGGCATGAATATGAATAAATATCTTGTAATGTTGCCTATTGCACAAGGAGATGACTCCCTGACTCCAACGGGGTAATCCATTAAAACTAGACAGAGGAGCAGAAAAAAGAGAGGATACTCTTCTCAACTAAAGTCATGTATTTGCATTAAGAGGGGTGAGGACCTTCCTATAGAACAATCCGTGGATATAGAAGTATGACAAAACTGTTTGAGTTGACCGTTTGACCTCTCTGTACTTATCTCTCATCGAGAGGAGGGCTCATCTTATCCCCTGTGAACCACACACAGCTTGAGAACATTTGAACTTTGCAGCACTTCTCTGCTCTGCTCTGAAGAGGCCTTTTGTAATCTGCACATTCAAAACCTCGCCACGCTATACTTTAAAAAAATAATAATGTGTGAACTGTGAAGCCGTGGCTGAATCAGTTTAATTTGAATTGTTTTGTATCATCTGCAAATCTCCAACATCACTTCATAATCTATGTGTCTTTTTGGAGCATTTTCAACTGTGGATACTTCAAAATGTAATTAGCAAGGGTACTTGGACTCTTTCAAGTTTTGGTTTAGGTATTTTGAAGTAGATGTGAAGACATGCTTTATTTGGCTAGTCAACATATGCTTTAATTTTTGTTCTTTATACCAGATCTGCATTCAAGGCTTATACGTATGCAGTATATGAATGGCTTTATAAGTGTGTGATGGCATTATTGTATTGCATTTTTTTTCTCAAGACCTTAGCCAGTGCACACTCACTCTCTCTTCCACATAAAGAACTCCACACATCTCCTTTGTTATCCCCTCCCTTAGTGCCTCATCTCCCTGACTGCAGTTGGGAGCAATTGTGTGGAAAAATGTCTCCATGTCATTCTCCAGCCCCATGTCCAAACGGAGGTGGCATGTGGACAGCTGCCCCGTTTTTATGAATGCAAATTTTATAAAAAAGGGAGATCAAAAAAAGTTATCAAAACACTACTGACATCTGACAATTGCATGTCTCAGGAAGCCTTTTCATTTCAGCCTACGACCAGTATATTAAAAATTAATGGATTTTGCACAGCCGCCATATGCTGTCAGGTTTGATGCTTCTTCTCTCTGTGGAATAAAGTGCGACTTGTGTTATGGGCTATAGCGGTATATGCATATAGATTATCATTTTCCTCTCCTTTCTCCTTCTATTGTCGGTCTATTGCTCTTTCTGAATCTCTCTTTCCACTCTTTATTGTCCTCCTATCACTATAGTATTTCTCTTCAGGCTAGGAATAGGTTGCTGTGTAGTCTACTTTTCAAATGTCTCTGCTTTTGTTTTGCCAATAATGGGAATATTCTCTTTAAACCCTCTCTTGCTCTTTTGTCCTGGTAAATATTTGTTCTCCTCATGAGTCCAACACTTATTGCCTGCTGGCAGTATAGTCAGGGAAAAGCTTGGTTAGTAGTAAGTGTTCAGAAAAGCATGGACAGCTGCATCCAACGATAAAAGATGCCTGTTCGACCGCTGGGTGCATTTCAAATGCAGAGTAATGTTCCAGGCAGCACAACAGAGAAGTGTGTGCTTCTTATGGTCTCATTAGGACAGCCTGATGCATGGTGCACTGGCTGGCTGCTGCCTGGGAGGCTTGCCACAACCAGACCCCATCACACACATGTGTACGCGCACAGACCAGATTCATTGTGTAAAATGTTAGAAACAGCTAGTTAGACTTTGTTTTTAGTACCTTTTGTATATGGTTAGAAGGGAAGAACTGTGGTAGTTTGACTATGTACCACACACACATGTATTATTAATAATATTAATATTTGAATAGGGCAACATGTGTATGCCTACAACAGTTAAGATTGGATGATCAAGCTCACACACTTAATCTTACTGTGAACATATTTGGTATTAAGCTGAGATGACAACGCACCATTTCAGAATCATTCCTTAAACTAATATGCGTTTAAGTGACACTATTTTTTTATATGGCGTTGTTAAAACTGTTTAGAGTCAAAAGTTATCTGGCCATAACACTGTTGTGTATTTAACTTAATTAATGGCCCTGTCCCAAATAAGTTAAGTTAGTACCACCTGTGAAAATGAAAACTGAAAAGTATCCAAATCAAATGTATTGTTGAGAAATGGCTTTGAGAATGGACCAAAGCAAAACAGCATACACACAAATGGAATCATTTGAACTGAAAACGAAAAAAATAATCTGATGTAACATAGACATGAATCTCATATTGTGCAAGTTCTGGTCAGTATTAGAAATATGTCTACAGTATACCGTATATACTAGCATGGGAATTGGCCCATAGAGAAAATAGCCAGACATTCAGTCAATGATTTCGGCTGGTACGGTATTTCAAAGTAATGTTGAAGTTTTATGGATTACTTGAATTTAACATCATTTCTGCCAATATAAAAAACATCAGTTCAAGATAGCAGTTTAACACCTAGCAATATATTCAGGAAATAAACTCTGATTCTTCCCACCTTTCTTACTGCACTACATGGCGATGTTAACAGGTGCTCTAGGGAGGTTGCCAGATTTGCACTACCTAATCAGCTGGGTTCAATACTATTATTAAGTTACCAATATCATGTTATTATCTGTTCTGTATAATGGACTTACTCATGATACAAATATAAACTAAATGTGTTAATATAATGTTTTAAGTCAACATCTTATTTCTTCTTTGTGTTTGAACTTGCATCATTTTGGATTTGAATTATAGAAATGTGCCTCAGATAAACATAATCAAAATGTGTGTAAGACAATACTATTTGTATCCAATAATGCTATATTATTACACTATAACTATGCTGGTTATAGGTGATTATGTTGTTAAAAAGGGCCCTATAGGTTTCAATGTAATCACCAACAAAACATTTACATATCTCTGTGTGTAATTTCATTGTTGGAATGGGATCAGGTCAGTTTGTTGTTGCGTTGAACAGCAACAGGGGCATGAAGCTAATCCCATTCTGGGCACAGTTGTCAGGACCTGGTTTTCGTCTCCCTCATCTCTCCTTCACTTTCTCCCTCTCTTTTTCTCCTCATTGTGTCCCATATATCTTCCCTTTCTGAAGATGAGTTTTGATTGACACAGTAAGTGCTACCCACAAATACCAGAAGCTGAATAGTGGGAAATAAATTAAACTACAACCAGCAAAATGTATCAAATCTTTCGAATTACAGCAAATGATTCGATTTAGAACAAATATTGCTCAACAGAAATTGATGGTATAGGCTAGTTATTGGGGGGATACTGCTTGTCATAATGTGCATACTCAACCATCTCCCTATGTTAAACTACAGTAAAATGTTACATTTTACAAATGTATATAATGTAAGACATTTTCTTTTTCAATTCCCACTCTTAATGTATAATTCAGTGTCAACATGCACAGCTCAAAAGAGGTGTTGAAGTTAATGTAGACATCGTCAAGTAGTGTAGTGAGATAGTTGTGAAACGACACGCAATGCTATATGTAACCGTTCATCTGCATATCTCAAGCCCCACATGCATTCCCTGTTTACGCAAAACACCTGCAACTTCTTAATTTGCAACACATTCTACTCCTAACAAATGTTTAGTTCCTAGCCAGCTAACAGAGGTAATT
Organism: Hyperoplus immaculatus; assembly: GCA_949357725.1. Taxonomy (NCBI): domain Eukaryota; kingdom Metazoa; phylum Chordata; class Actinopteri; order Uranoscopiformes; family Ammodytidae; genus Hyperoplus; species Hyperoplus immaculatus. The sequence continues at coordinate 3,911,316 of OX442349.1, forward strand.
AGAGCCCTATCCCCGTGACAATGATATGCAACAACCACCACCACCACCAACACACACTTAAAAACCTTTTCTTCCGCTGTTGGTCCCAATCTGTTGTACGCAAGTGGATTATCCAGTATCATGAGGTGGTAAATGGAATAATCAGACGAGAACAAACATTCAAATTGTCAGTGATTCAGGCTGTTTGCGAGGATACAAGCTGCGTCTTTGTGAAATGCATTACTTATAACCGCTATAGCTGTCACAATCCATTCACCCTGAGGAAAGTGGCATGGGAGCTTCCCGAACCCTTCTGGCATGCATTCTCAAAAAAAAAAAAAAAAATCCCAACAACACAGAGAGCAATCAAGGACAGTTTCTCAGAAATTGCCTGTTTCAGGGATTCCGTCCAAACATTTTTAACTACATTAAAAAAACATCCTTTTCTAATGGTGACGCCTAACCATCGTGTTCTGCTGGGAGAAAAAAAAAAAGTAATTTCAATCATTGCCTTACAACTCTGAATTATTACCCTGTTGTAAATCCTCCGTTCTTTTGTGTCCAAATGTCTCTCAGTGTATTTCTCCTTGTGCACACACACACACACACACACACACACACACACACACACACACACACACACACACCAAAGACTGCCAGGTTTCTCTACTTGACTTTTCCCGAGTCTTGCGCGATCGTGTCCAGAGGCACAGAGGGATCTTTTGGCTTCATTTGCATGTAAAGTGGAGCGCGCTCTTGTGTGTGTGTGTGTGTGTGTGTGTGTGTGTGTGTGTGTGTGTGTGTGTGGGCGTGAGGTGCCTCCAGACAGCCCCTCCCCTGTGGATTGCCATGCAGACTAAAGCCAGCCAAGCAGCAGCCCTCACTCTCACTCTCTCTCTCCCTTATTACCTGCTGGGGTGTGTGGGGGCATGACAGCACAGTGTGCAACATCTTAAGGTCCTGTCAATCTCTTCCACTGGCCCTGAATTGGGGGTCAACCTTTCTGAAGAGCAGCAGGTTGGCAAGGACAAAAACAACAGACTATACGGCCCTATTCACAAAGACTCCCCCACCCTTTAGCCAGACAGAAAGACCAAAGACTTGTGGACAACATATTAAAAAGGGCATCACACTGGGCTGCCCAAGTACCAAGTGTGTGGATTCTTCAACCCTGCTGCTGCTGCTGGCACTGTATAAAGTATCCAATAAAGTACGGGGAGCTAATAAACAAGTAGGGTAAAGAGACTGTGTGTGTGTGTGTGTGTGTGTGTGTGTGTGTGTGTGTGTGTGTGTGTGTGTGTGTGTGTGTGTGTGTGTGTGTGTGTGTGTGTGAACAAAATGGACTGTGAGTGTCACTTCTGTGTGAGAAAAAAAAAGCCGATGTTGATGGAGGTTGCTGCTGGGGTATTTTGGTTGAGAGCGTCGAAAAAACCCATCTTATCAGAGTTAATAAAAGAGGGAGAGAGAGAGAGAGAGAGAGAGAGAGAGAGAGAGAGAGAGGGGGGGGGGGGGGGTGTTGGCTGGCTTGACCAATCATCTTTCTTCTCATCAGTGGGTTCTTCACAGTGTGTCTTGAAGGAGCGGGGGGGGGGGGGGGGCTGGCTCTGAGATTGTGTTTAGATAATGGCCATCTCCAATCATAGATAATCTGGCCCCCATCTCCTTTTCTTTCAGCCAGACACAGCAGCAGACAAGGTCAGGGTGGAAGAAATGAAAAAAAAATATATAAGATTCCTTCGGCGAAGAAGGCGAAAGGCTTGGAAGAGATAGGGACGGGGACGGGGCGGCTCTGAGATGATTTACTGCAGAGATTCACTCAGCTGCCTCCATCACCCTCCGTTAACTTTCTCATCCTGTCATCTCTTACCAGCACTCTCGCTCTCTCTCTTTTTTCTTTTTTGTCTTTCCTGTCTCTCACCCCCCTTCTCTCTCATATTCCTCTTCGGGCTTCGCACCAAATCTCTAACCCTCACTATCTCACTCTCTCTCTCTCTCTCTCGCTCTCTATCTATCTATCTCTCTCTCTCTCTCTCGCTCTCTATCTATCTATATCTCTCTCTTTATCACTCGCTCCATCTCTCCCCTCACTGCGGTACCAATGAGACAGAGATAGGGAAAAGTGAAAAGGACGCAATGGATGATAGAGAGACCAAGAGATGTCTATACTTTTTTCCTCATTTCTTGGTGCCCCCCCATTTGACTTGAAGAGAAAATTGCTTGGTGGTTTTCAAGTGGAGATATAGTAGTAGTAACCCTGTCTGGTACTGCTGCTGCAGCTGCACTACTGATGTGTTCAGAAAGACTCATGCCCCCTTGATTGTTTCTCAATATCTCTGAGTTGAGATCATCAGGGCTTTTCATAGAATCGGGCAGAACAGAGTGGGAGAGTGGTGGTGTTAAGCACATCAGATGAATGTGGATTTTTCGTGGGTTGGAAAAGGTCGAACGACTGAAATAGATTTATAAGAAAAGGGCTGTGATGCCCCCCATCCTGTCTATGCATGCTTCGCGTTCTTCCTTGATAATCCAAAGGGGGGAAAAAAAATAAAACGAAACATGAGTCATTGTAATAGACAGCCAGAGAATCAGCTCTGTGATCTACACTGGCAGCCCGAGCCCAAGGATTATGTCCCCCCACACCCCCCCCCCCCTCTCTCTTTCTCCCTAGTCATTTTCTGAGCCCTGGTTTTTACTTCTCCTCCTGACACTCCTATATCCCCCCTAGAGATTGCACGTCTCTCAGGGATGCCTTGAACCAAAAAACAGGGGGGGCTATACTATACTGAAGTCTCCAAGTCAAGTAATGGGCCCTAATACCTGCACAGGCACGTCATTCAGACCCCTTACACAAGTTCCCGTGACAGATAATTGCGGATGTCTTGGTAGTTTGATAGATGTGACTCCATTCTTAAAAAGGTGCCAAATGTCCCCCACTGTTCAGCCTTGGGTTTGACAATCTAGATCCCCCCCCCCCCCCCACTGGGATTTGGTTGTACCTGACTATAGTCCTCAGCCTTGACATCCCTGGCTATATATACTCTCTCTCCCGTCTCCCTTATAGCTTGGCTCTGTCTATGTTCCCCCCTTTAACCACAGGCCTTTCATAGTAAATCTCATTTCATTGTCAGCCCGGCCCGCGACTGTGGTTTACTTTCGCCCGGCTCATGTCTGCTGACTTCCTGTTGCCATTAACGCTCAATATCTCTGTCGGGGCCTGTCGGAGGGCTTTGGTCTTATTTCATTGCGCGCTCCATCCCTATCCCGTCCTCCCATATAGAAAGTTCATCTGACAGACTGGCATTGGGGCCCTGTGCCAAACCCCGAAGAGCCCCTCTGTATTTCATCCACACTTGCCTGTTCGTCTCCATTCTCTTTTCTGCTGGAAAAAAGGGGGTAGTAATTGATATTGGGACCCATCCATCCATCCTCCCCCCTCCCCCCTTTTTTTAAGCCCAGAGATCCAATTTATCTTGGTAGTGAGCACGGATTGGCTCTCACCCAGGGCCTTGTCGGTCAGACTTTGCCTGTTTTTAGATGGCCGTTAATTAAAGTCGCCGACATGACACACAAAAAATAAGATCTACATTGTAGGGATGTGTGTGTGTGTGTGTGTGTGTGTGTGTGTGTGTGTGTGTGTGTGTGTGTGTGTGTGTGTGTGTGTGTGTGTGTGTGTGTGTGTGTGGCAATGGAAATGGGCCCATCTGATTCACACTTGACCACATAAATCAGCAAAGTGGCTTCAGTCTAATCTGACCTAGCCAGTCTAAATCACCCAAAGGCAAGCATATAGGGGCAGACACACACAGGCCCGTTCAATTAGATCGTATTCCAACCATGTAAATCTTTAACTGGCTTAATCTGCATTAACCTCGGTGATGGGAGCGCCAAATGGCTTCACAATGATCTAGTCAATCAACACGTCAGTCAGGACTAAAGGCAGAGGGAAGAGGCTGTGCGAGAGAATCTGTGCGATGTCAAAGCACAGCTGTAAATTGTAATTTCATGATTAATGCATTACAGTGATGGGTTTACTTTTGAAAGAGTAACATTTGTCTAATACGAATGGTCTAGTTCAACTTAGCATCCATTCAAGCATAGACAGTATGTCAATTGGAGGTCAACCGGATGTCCCACATTAAATCACATTGAATCTGACCTGGATACCATTTATGTGGTCTAACTATACGTGTACTTATAAATACAGAATAAACATGTGACAGTACTTTTGAATGGGACCTATTATGCTTGTCCATCTTTTCTAACCCACAAATGCTGTTACAATGTCAGATAGTCTGTTAAACCATGCCACAGTGTCAAATAATGAGTAATGCCCATTTGGACGTAAGCCCTATACAGGCTTATATGGTTAGCTCTATAGTAAGAAAACTACATCTTATGTACAAGGACAACGCTGTTCCGATGATAGTCAGTCGTGTTGCAGAGTCAGCAGTGCAAGCTGTAAGTTACATTTTAAAGGTGTCCTAACTGTTTATGTTCTGTCAGTAATCAGACAAAAGGGGTTGTGAGTAGTGTCAGTGTATACATGGAGCTAAGGTTTTCAATTGAGCAGTGGTGCTAGGCAGCCCAATGGAAGGTGACCAATCACAAGGGAGTTGGGGGCAAGGGTAAGGAGGAATTCAGATAGGCAGACCGTTTTGAGCAAAGGCTGAAAATGCACGACAGAGAGAGGGAGAAAGGCTCCGTTTTCTGAAGATCTACAGAGTTTACTGTGTGGTCAATCAAGTCTTGCTGCTCTAAAGGAGTCCAACATCAAAAACAAAGACCTGGAATTGAGTCTAATATGTCCTCTTTAATGAGACAGACAGATAGATAGGTGGCTAAGTAAACTGTTCCAGAAGTAGGTGGAAAGGTAAATTGGAAGGTAGATACTCTAGGGACATTTTTGGTGGATCGTGTACATACGTGGGTTTGCTTTACAGACATAAACAGTACAACATCAGCTGTTCTTTCTAGACAACAGCAATTACTCCATACACTGTTCCACACAATAAATTACAAACTCCTCTAATACATAAACGTTCCATTTGGGAAGCTGTGTGTCTGTGTCTCTGTACAGTGTCTCTGTACAGTTTTTTTTGTGTATTCCACTGAGTCTTATCCGTAAGTAGACTTGATTTTAACTCTTGAGAGATCCTCCAATCAACATTATTTTGCTTCCTCTCTCTCTCTCTCTCTCTTATTTATTTTCTATTTATTTTGTAAAAGTATTTCTGTCTTGCCTTTGAACCAGTGGCTGTGAACCTGAGACAGCCCCTCTGCTGGCACAGATGGGAAGTCAATAGAAGCAAGTGACCTATATTACGGGCTACTCTACTAACTCCCAGTGTGTCTCTAGTGAGAGCAGAATATTAAGGATTTTGTTTGTGCCGGTCCAGTGTATGTGTGTGTGTGTGTGTGTGTGTGTGTGTGTGTGTGTGTGTGTGTGTGTGTGTGTGTGTGTGTGTGTGTGTGTGTGTGTGTGTGTGTGTGTGTGTGTGTGTGTGTGTGCGTGTGTGTGTGTGTGTGTGTGTGTGTGTGTGTTAAATGGGAGGGGGGGGTGTGCAACAGAGACTGGGAGAAGGTTAATTACCTCCTCGTCCTTCGCTGTCGGCTGGCTTCACCTGGATGGGTCGGTTCATCTGGAGAGAGAGAAAGAGAGAAAGAGAGAGAGAGAGAGGGAGAGAAGGAAGAGAGGGGAAATCCCAGGTTAGCACCAAAACGATAGGAGCGACTGTAACAATATGTTTAGTGGAAGGACATGTGTTTAAGCCCTTAAAGCCTGTACTGTCTGAGACAAAATAAAATCTATGTTGTTTTAATACACAGCATAAGCTCTGTAAATAGGCATGTTGCTAGTTACAATAGGTTTATACACAATACCTGTTTACAGAGCCTAGGCTGTGTTTTATCACCTGAATTCTTTTCAGCACACATACACACACACACACACACACACACACACACACACACACACACACACACACACACACACACACACACACACACACACACACAGGATCGTGAGGAGATATTTACTGATTTTGACAAAGTGATTTTGAATAAAAAAACATCTCCAAAATGGCTGACTCCACCTTCTAATGTCCTGAGTTTGTCCTGTACTCCTGTGAGCTTAACGTAAAAAAAACACTGATGATGATGATGGCGTATAAAGAGGAGATAAATCTGTGCACTGCTCCATGGCAGCCATGTGTTTAATTAATCCAGGGCCCGTGCCTCTAGAGATGCCTGAAATTCCCAGCACAGTTCAGCAGAATTAGCACTTTTCAATGACGAAGCCACACTGGGAGTCAGATGGCACTTGGAGATTAATGCCATTACATCAGCCACTCCCCGGCCCCACGGGGAGAGGTCCGTTCAGGCTGGCCCTTGCTCTTCCTGTCCCCCCTCCCTGGCTCCAGACTCCCAGTCACCAGCTATATCCTGCTCATCCCTGACCCTAAACCTCATTCCTTCTCTACCTCCATCCATCCCTCCTCCTCTCTCACCTCCCCCTCTACAACAGAAGGCTAAGTCTTGTTTAATGACCTATGAGGTGATATTTCTTTCATAATCCTCCTGGGATTTTTCTTATTTTTTTATCTCACCTGCACAATATGTTTCTTTATAAAGTGTTCCTGTGTGTGTTTTTGTTATATTTATGGTAATTAGGAAAACCATGCTTTTTTAATTGTGCAAATAAAAATAAATCACAAAATCAAAACCTGATTATTAAAAACATTTAGACACACTCAGGGGTTTAGATCTGGGTCTAGACACACACACACACACACACACACACACACACACACACACACACACACTTTTGCAAATCACGACGACCAATGCCACTGGTCCTTCTACAGCCACCCCCACCCTGCCCCAGCTTCCTTCTCTTCCCCCTTGGAAACTTATTGAGCAGCCGACAAACAGAGTGGCTGTAAAACAGCTTGTGAAAGGTTAACAGTAGGAAATCAATAAACAACGTCTTGAAGATCCGTTCTATAGTGAGGGGGTGAAAGCACAACGTCGCCAAGCCAAAACGTCCTTTTCTGCTCCCCATGTCTTTGTTCTTTCATTTTTTCTCACTCCCTGGAGTTTGAATATAAAAACTAGAAAAATACTCGACCCTTCGCTTTCGCTGAAACAGAAAAAAACATTCCCTCTTTCTTTTGTGGAAAAGGTCGCCCCTTGAAGACCCTTTCCTTATTGAGTGTACCCACGCCGTGCTGTCATATTTGGCATTGTTTTATATCTGGCATGATGGCATTTTTTTTTTTTTGGGCTTATATCTTTCTAACTAGGCCACACGGACAGGTCCAACAAGGAAGTGTCAGTGAACGGTACATCATGGTGCTTGCCCCCTCCGATCAGTCAGCTGGGGCGGCCGCCGCACACAGTGGGTGTTTGGGCCCCTCAGGCAACTCAGCACTTCACAGCAGTTGACCACAGCCAAATATAGACATAAGAACCCAGCTAGACAACATGTATAGACAAGCCTATACATGTGGACTATACCCAGGGGGACTTTAATGCACTTCCCTAGCAAGCAATATGTCATGGCACCAGAACAAAGCTTACAGAATTGACAATCGCAGCACAAAGACGAAGCCAACAAAGCGCTTAAATGCACAGAGACTCTGATTCAGATATACTCACTAGGCTCTATGATATTCTGACGGTATGATAACCTAAAGCAAAAACGGTTTCACAGTATAATGGTATTGAGATTACAGCTCTAAAAATGTGTTTTTTTGAAATATCTGGGCGAAAAACAACAATACTTGACAACAAATACCTAAGAACGGTGTAACGGAAAATAATATTGGTTTTGAATCCTTGCTTTTTTTCATACTTTTTGAACGGAATACCGGGTCATGCCTACTGGGCACACACTTCACCACACAGAGGTACAGTATTAACTGTACTTTCATTTGTGTATATGGTTAAACTCATTCAAGGAGGTGACTATGAATGTTGTTTTCCATAATGTAGACACTAACATAGAGAATCAATACCGTAAGTCGTCACTAACTAGAAGTACACCTTGCTCACATATTTCCTTTGATATTGCAGTGCATTGGGGTATGTTGCCTCGCACTTGTATTAACCATCTTTAATACAAAAGGTCAAACAGTCTGTAGTTTTCTCCAGCTGTCTCCGTCTGAGAAACACACTGACCTGTTGACTCACTGTTAGTCACTCCGTATTAACATCATCCAAATGCCAACAGCAAGACTCTAACATATTGCTGTGTCCTATTTAAGTTATTACCGTAGCTTACATCAAAATAAAGCACAGGTGTGGAAGACATCTTTCAAGCCTGACTTTACCGTATGTTCTGACCAGAAATTGTGAACTCCGCGTGATTTTGGAGAATGCTTGTCAGAAAACTATTTTTATCAAATTCAGTGAATTTCAATTAACTATCAACCAACTGTCCGTACTGTGTATGTGATGGGGAAAAAAAGCTTGTGTTAATACATAGCCTAGAGTCTAAGCTATGTATTAACTAGGGCCGTCAAATTAACGCGTTCATTTAGATTAATTAATCACAGAAAAATGAACGCGATTAAAAAAATTAACGCAGATTAATCGCACTTCTATATTGCCCTTTGACCCGGTGCAAAAGAGGTGAGACGATAGCGCAGCTGCACCCGTAGCTTCCAGACACGGCCCGCACGGGATTAAAGAGGAAAAAAAGAAGCAGGGGAAAGGGGCCGAGGGCTCTATGGATGTGTTATTGGCTGCTCCGGGCAAATAAGCATGAAGGTAGGAATACGTCTTATGTTATTCTCCGCAGTGTCTCTAAATCTTCCTCCGTGTCTCACTTTTGTTTGCTAGTTGCGATCGTCTAAACGGACACCCGCCCCCTCTCACTCTTCCTAGCATATGCCTGTCTTTTTTCCTCCTTTGTGTCTGTGTGTGTGTGTGTGTGTGTGCCTCATTCAGGCCTGGTTCTAGAAAGTTAGATTAGGGTGGGCCTGTAGAAATTTTAGGTGGGCACACTGGGCAGAGAGACCGAAGATGCGAGCGCGCGCAAATTTTTTTACCCTTGTAAGATCTCTGCGTCTGCTTTTTGGCACATTTACTGTGAATTGTGTAGAACACAATATGCAAATAAACTTTGAGTGTTGCTGTGTGGGAGATTTGATTCTTGCATGTTTTTTTTCCTGAAATGTTTATGAATAACATACAATATACATTATATACAACATATAATGTATCTTTTTTTTTATTTGCAGTATTAACTGTAGGCAGCCTGAGCTGATTGAAGAGAAAGGTTTGGGACTGGGCAACCTGGATGGTGGTAGTCCAGAGCTATATACTATACACACTATATAGATATATAGTCTTTCCACTATTGCCTCCGATGTCCAGCTGGGTGAAAATAGTAGCCAGCCGAGGTCACGGCCCTGCTAGGAGGGTACGGGGGTATGCCCCCCCGGGAGATTTTTTTTTACCTTTTTTAAGTGAAATGCATGAATCTGGTGCACTTTGAGAGGAAAATTAAGAGGCTAAATCTGAGGAATTTTGTGTGAACAAATAATTTGGAGACACTGTGTCGGATGAATTAGAAGCTATTGAAGAAAGACACATGGATTTTCCATAGAAATATAAATTTGAAATAAAATATTATGCGGGGTCCTCTGGGATGGGCTTGGTGCTCTTTTTCTTTTACGGGACATATTTTTCTGTAATATAATGAATTCATTTAAATGCAGTGAGAGGAACGAAGCAGAAGAACTGTTGTCCAGTTGTCTTTTTATTCACAGACGAGGCTGAAATAGGCAATAGACTACAGTATACACAGTGCATGGGCAACTGAGGGCAGCCCCATTTTCAAATATTTTTAAATAAACTCAATACACACTGTGCATGCCATGGACTTGAACGTGACATGATCAGTTAACATCGGATTACCTCCCACATTAATTGATTAAATTATTAAAATATTAACTATCTACCAAAACATTGTATTCCTTTTATTGTATGATAATTTACATTTACATAATATGATGTTGATATCAAACACACAAACTAAAAAGGCAGTCGAGACCCTAAGCAACCGCTCATTTCGCTTATGCCTCGGGCCGGCTCTGCTGACCAGTGACCACTATAAGCAGGTGGGTAACTTGGAGGCAGGCTGTCCTGCCCACCCAATAATACAATTAGAAGCAATGCATGGTAATGGTATATTCTTTAGTATTAATTAATTGTCTGAATTTTATTTGACATTTTCTTGGACAGCAAATGAACAGGTGCGTCCGATAGTGGGTCTGGACCTCCACCTTTTTTTTTAGATTGGGTGGGCACAGCCCACATTTGGGTGGGCACGGCCCACCCTGGCCCCTGGCTACCGCCGGCCCTGGCCTCATTTAGCCTGCTTGTTTTTTTGTGTTTTTTTCCGCCGCTAGTAGTTCCTAAATGTAGGCTATTTAATGTAGAAGCCTGGCTGAGGGAAAGAGACAGAAGTTACGAGAGACGGCGAGAGAGAGAGACAGAGAGAGAGAGAGAGAGACAGAGAGAGACAGAGAGAGACAGAGAGAGAGACGAACGGTAGTCTATAGGCCTACAGTTGTTTATAAACAGGCATAAAAGTGTCATATAAGTATGCGATTAATTTAGATTAATTAATCACAGAGCCTGTAATTAATTAGATTATTTTTTTTAATCGCTTGACAGCCCTAGTATTAACACAAGCTTTTTGCCCTAGACTCTGTAAACTGGGGCCCACCATAGCTAGCAACATGCGTGCGATTTAAAAAGAAAAAGGATTTTGACAACAAACATTCTCCAGAATCGCTGACTACACCTTTAAGCTCAGACTACATAGGATCATGTTGTTTGTAGTTTGGATCAAGGGCTAAAAGGGCTTTTAGCATGATTCTTATCATCTTCCTATGACCTTAAGCAGCCCGGTCTATTATGTCTGGCTCGGATAACTGCCATCAATAATGCACTGAATTTGTTTACATGTGAGTCTGAGTTAAAGTTCAGGGAGGGTGAAGCATTGATGTATGTGAGTGTGCGGTGGGAGAGAATTAAGGTCAGTCGAAGCACCGTAAGCAGAAAGGGACGGTGTGCGTGTGTGTGCGTGTGTGTGCGTGTTTTGGGGGCAGAATGTGTCTAACACATAAGAGGTTCAAGTCCCCAGATCCCTGTCCAGTGATCAATCAGCTTCCAGGTTTTTTAAAGAGCAGTGATTGGTCAGGATGTGTCATTAGTATATAGCCTCCTGAGTCGCCGCAGCAACAACAGTCATTAGACAACCCCAAAAAGTACACTGGGGGGTTGCTATGGAAACCAAGTGGAGGTGGTCGCTGGTCTAAGCCAACCAATGGCACTCCTTTACTTTTTTTTTTTTTATACTTTTTTTTTTACTCTGCCCAATGAGGTCATTGTAAAACAGATTCTTATCTCCCACCTTCCAGCACATCCCACTTTCATGTCCCTTTTACAGTGACTGTGACAATGAGTTTTCAGAGCCAGTCTGCCGCAAACTTCTGCTCAAGCTTACAACGACCTGAAGTATGGACTTGCAAGTGGCGCTCACTCACAAGCATATGGCAGTATAATTAAGTCTGCGTCTTTCTTTGTGCTACCTTTTTAGTGTGTCCTCTACATACATTGTCTTTGGGCGAAGAGAGAAAATATTTCACTTTACTTTTATCCACTTTCTATTAGTCTCTCTCACTCTTCCTTGTTCACACAGTCCTAGACACATACACACACATACACACACACACACACGCACACACATACACACACACTGTCGCACACATAGAAAGGCACAAAAAAGTCTAGGGGCTCAATAACAGCAGGTGGTTTAGGTGACATTTTAATCCCTTATTACTGAGTGCAGGATTAGCCGACAGATCAAGGCAGGAGTTAATTATATGAATTCATCAGAGGCTGGGCGAAGAGGCTGCCTGCTTTACCCTAGGGCCATGACCCAACACCACCCACACACCCTTTGCACACACACACACACACACACACACACACCCTTTGCAGCACGCACATGCACTCTAAGGAAAAGGACAAGTAAGTGACAGAGTCTCTCTGAGAACCTAGCTCGCTTCGAATTAGCGTTGCAGCGCTAGAAAGCTAAGATAACACATAGGCCTAGAGTAGACAGTGGAGCCTCCGGAGATGCTGTATGACAAATGACACCTACTAGCTTCCTGTTGGGGCCCTGCAAAATGAACTGCATAGACCTAGTCCTAGTTTGATTGGGAGAAGACTGCAGGCTTTTTTACAGACGGTGTGTGTGTGTGTGTGTGTGTGTGTGTGTGTGTGTGTGTGTGTGTGTGTGTGTGTGTGTGTGTGTGTGTGAGGCTGGATGGGAGTTCAACACCCCCCCGTCCCGTCTGGCTTTATCTTTGTCTCCCTCTCTGCCCCTTTGGCCTCCAAAACCAATATGCTTCCCACCACAGCCCCTTAATGGGTTGATCAATGTTGACAAATAGGCAGCTCATGCTGTCTTACCATGGGAACTCACAGCTCTGTGCCTGTGCGCTGCTGCTGCTGCTGCTGCACTTAGAGAAGGCCATCTCTCTCTCTCTCTCTCTCTCTCTCTCTCTCTCTCTCTCTCTCTCTCTTTCTCCTCATCTCTCTGTTTTCTATATCTCGCTCTTTCGTTCACTCACTTTTTTCTTTATGCTCTAGTTCCTTTACGTCTATACATTCTTTTAATCTTTGTTCTAAAGCTCCAGAGGCAAATCTATAGTTTTTATGATGAATAAAAGTAACCTGAAGACACGGAACAGTGAAAGGACGGCATGCGTACAATTTTCAGAGCCTATATTTGAGTGTTTGTGTGTGTAAATGTATTTCGGTCAATTTATCATCGGCTTGTCCATCCGATTGATAACGTTGCATTGGAGAGATAGAGAGAGACAAGGACACTGCTGCTGGCCTTTGACAATGTGATAATGCTTTGTGAAAACCACCGTTCACAAAGCAAGCAAGGAGAAAATGCTCTAACAAATAGTCTAAATACAGAAAAATATTCTCTTTGGATGATAAATAGTGAGCACTTTTCAGTCTTCTTTTACTGTAGCAGTTTCAATTTGTATATATTGTTTTTAGATCAATAGCATTTGTCATTGTAAACCCATAGTGATCCGAAGTCAAATTGGACAAATGAAGTAAAACTTGTGGCTAAAAAAGTCTTGCTTTTATGTGAAAGCCATACTCATGTCTATTTGACATGACGACATGGACATGTTGGGTGAAATGAGATATAGGAGGGTGTGGGGATGAACCATTATCCTTATCAACCATTTACATAAACCATCTCATAACTGTTAGACGGATGTGCCAATCACAGTGGCGTTTGACAAATGTGCCACTGTGAAAGAAAATAGAAAAAAAACTCACACTGCCACTTTTAGTTTGTATATCATAGGAAATTAATCAAATCAGACTAATGAAGTTTTAGCTGCAAATCCCTAAAGCCACTACTGCTGAAACTGTGATTGACTATTGTTCTGTTTGAGCCCTGCGTAACAACTCACAATTCCCTGTTTGTACAATGACTTGTGTTATATAATTGTTGACATTTTTTTTTTCTCTTCTCTCTCTCCAACTCAATTAACTTGTTTCCTGACTCACCCCACAGTCACATTCAACTCAAACAGTTACTCCCAAGTTTCTGCTCCACTGCATCATGCTGTTCTTTACAGCCACAGTTCAAGCTCTTCTGCTATATGAAATGCATTGAAGCAGATAGCAACAACTGCCTTTGTGAGACCTGTTGGCACTAGTACATACTGTTACTGCCCCCATTCTAACCCATCCAGTGATTGGTGAGAACCGGCCGTCATAAAGACATTCCCTGCGTTCCAAATCACATACTCTTTTTTTTTTTTTACTACACTTCATACTAATATACAGAAGAGTTGTAGGGCCACAGGGAAAGAAAAGCAAATCAGACAAAGAAGATTTGTTTTTCATTATGTCGAGAAATGCCAAGAATAAAGATGAATACTGCAAAATGCTATTGGAGTTAGTGGGGCAACTATGTATTTTCAGTATACTACAATTGACATGCATGTATTGGGACATCCTAAATCTTTCTCTGGCATACTAAATAGCAGAGAAGTATGGGGATTGGAACGCAGGGATAGTGTTACTCCTGTAACTAAATACTAAAAAAAATATTTAAAAATGGTTAATTCATTTGTCTTTGCTGTGTAATTTTGACCCTCTTTCATCCACGGTGTTCAAGTCATCAGGTAGCACATGCCTTTGTTTGATGCTTCTCATTATCATTCTACGCTTTCCCCCGTCAATGAATTCACTGGAGCTGTTGATGCCATTTAAAGCCTTTTAAGCTCAATTAAAGCTGTTTAATGCAGACTGACTTTTTCTTAAAGAGAGTACAAAGAGCCTGTGGTGGTGATGGTTGAGACAAAGAAAGAAAGGTGATTTTAAAAGGAGATATAAAGGATACTTAGGCCTTATAGTCCTTTGGCCATTGTAAAGCCACAATAAGTGCCCTGACCTCTGTCATTCACTTATTCTGTGGGTGTTTATTGAATGGCTATTGGCATTTCTCTCAATACTGGCTTTCAAGGTAAGCTTGTAATTGGTTTACTTGTTAATTGTTTTTTTTGTCCAGCCTGTCTCACACCAGCCAAATGTAAAGAAAACAGTGAGAAAAACCACAGCTTTTTGAGCAATTCTGACCCACGATCCACTGCGCACCTGACGTGACGTCACATCAACGGAGTCAAAACAACCAGCATGCAACCTGATATAAGCAAGAGGCAAGTTCTAGGTGCGATGGTATGATGAAATAAATAAAAGTATGTCCCAATTGTGTGCCTACTGCATGCTAACTACATACTTTGTATCATCAGCTGTAGTATGTAGAATAGAAAAAAGAGAGTATTGAACAATGCCAGTTAATGCAAACTAAGAACAACATTATTAGATGCAATGACACTAGATTTGAACCCTCATACATACAATCTAATCAGGCCATGTTCTTTCTAGAGTACAAAGAATTCCGAAAGACAATTATCTCACTTTAGAACTATCACACATTCAACCATCCATACTCCTACACCTTGCACAGCCTGTACTGTACTAGCCCCAAATGACTGCTTCCATCACCCATCCATCGCTCACACGTCAGGACACCCTGCCCCTCATGTCTGTCTGTGTAAGTGTGTGTGGGAGAGAAGAAACAGGGGCCAGCACAGCAGGGAACAAAACCTCTCTCTCAAATTGGTGTGTGAGTTCACAGCAGCCCCCTTCCTTGTGAGGCCAGGGGAGGAAGCAGAGGTTGGGCGAGTGAGAGTCTGGGAGGATATGAGTTAGAGTAGGGGGGTGATCACACGCAGGCCTGTCTCCCCTCGAAATAACACATGAAGGAGAGCTGTGGCTGTAAAAGAGGTAGAAGGGGCACTGACAGCTCAGTGTGTGTGTGTGTGGGTGTGTGGGGGGGGGGGGGGTGCTGGTAGTACAATGCACCCCTATTTTTAGCTTTAGCCAATAGCTCCTATATAAAGCGTATAGGCAATTGGGGGATTTTTTGAAAGATCATGCTTGTATCCAACTAACTTAGTATTCCCAGGGTGTGATGCTGCGGCGCCATAAGGGAAACATTTCTGTGTAAACTTCGCCCTGTTCTCCATAATTACCTGCCAATTGATTCCTCCATGGAGCAAGATTTTCACTGTTAAAGGTGAAGGGTGTAATAACGTGTATTTTGGGCATCGTCTAATTGTGAAAGTTCTATTGCAATGCTCTGTGTCTACCTCTCCTGTTCAGAGAATTTACAGAAGCTACAGTGAAGATTCATTCAGTCATTTGTTCTATAGAACTTCTTCTTTGTCTACTAACAGATGCATTTCCCCAGGACACCCACTTTATATAAAAACGGGTAAAGTTAAACCAGCCAAGTTTGTGTCTGTCTTTATATGTAACTGTAGAAAAATGGCAGCGTGCCTATGTACAAAAGGCTCGTTCTAAGGTAATAAACAACCAACTTTTATTTTCAAGAAATGAGACACTAACTAAAACATACTTTTGAATATAATATCCCATGTCTAACCAGTCTGTCCTTAAAAATCACCAACTTCATTCATGCACTGCACCTTTAATTGTGTATAGATCCAATATTGACTCTTCACTCCTGAAAAATCCTGGCTGAACATCTGAACACATTTTTACCACTAGTCCAACCCAACTTAAAGTCTCGGGGACCATAACCCGGCCTGTATTCTTAATAGCTCTATTCTACCTTCCTATGTGTATTTTTACTCCACTGGTGCCCGGCAGGCCTGTGAGGTGGGACAAAGGCAGACAGATGGAGACAGAGGGAAAGTGGATGAGGAATCGAGCCATCATGCTATCCTCTGCTCCATAAAGCCTCTGTTCTTCCTCCTGACTGGAGATGGATGGCTGTGTAGATCACTGCAAACCAATGGCCAGCCCCGGCACACTATATTACATTTATCGGCCCCCTTTTTTCTCTCCTTCCCCCCTTTTTCCAGTGGCTAGGGTAAGGGAGTAATAAGGACAGGGGGAGCAGGGTGTAGAGGTGTGTCAGGGGGAGGGGGGGAAGAGAGGGGGGGGACGATTCGACACAGTGAGACAAGACTAACAAATTAGTCAAAGTGACAGGGAGTTTTATGAGGTCTGCTCTTGTGGGACTGCTGCTCACTCTTCTCTCTCTCCCCGTCTCTCTCTCCCTCCCTCCATCTCTCTCGCTCTCTCTCTGCCTCCCTCTCTCTCCCTCTCTCTCTCTCTCTCTCTCTCTCTCTCTCTCTGGGATGCCATGAGCGTGTGTGCAATAGTGAAATATTTATTTATTTATTCATATTAAACTCAGGCTGTCTTTTTATTTGCATTTTAATCATGTGCAATATTGCAATATGTCTCTTTTTTATTGACCTATTTTACTGACTGATTGTTTGTCCATCGTATAGTTTGTCAATTGTACTGACTGTTGTCTGATTAAGGTAGCCACTAGATACCTGAGTTCCCCCCAAGTGAATGAATAAGCCTTCTATCTATTCATATATGTGATAACTACAGTATTTGTGTATTTCAAAAAGAAAAACAGTGTAACATAGGAATAGGTAGAATAAGGATGGAGTTTTGCTTTACGCTTTATGTTGCGTATTGTTATGTAAAAGTAATTGTTAGACATTTGGTTGCCTTCAGTCTGAACATATTGAAGGGGGAGGAGAAGTATTTATTGAGTAATTATTTTCACTTTTCCCAGCTACCAGGCATAAGCTATAACCTGGAAAGTACCTACAAGTCCCATGAGAATCTATATTTATATTAATTGCTCTAAATGGCGAGTATTTAACATCTCTTAGCCTCTGTGAAGTAGCATTCAAAATGACCTGTATGTTAATCTGTTTTATCAGTAGGGAGATTCTATGCATTTCCTATTATAATTCAGAAAAAAGAGAACATGTTTGTGTATGTATAGAATATTTTTGCAAACCAAAAAATATAAGTTGAAAATATTTATTCGCAATGCACATTTTAACGTTTACTTTTAAAATAGACATTTATATTATGCCAAATGTTTTTCTAATTCTAATTATATTATATTCATCTCTAGTATGGTAGTTTTAGTTTATATGTTTTGTAACTTTTGTACCTATATCTCATAGTTTTTGTTTGAGTATATTAAGGCAGTTTTGTTTTTGTTATGTTTATGAAGCATTGCTGCAACACTAACATTCTCCTTCGGGGATGTATGAGGAACTCTATCTATCCATCTATAAAAAAAAATCTATATAAACACACTGCTGCCAACGGATATACACCCAAACACAGAAGGTTAAAATGCCCAGCCACACTCGAGTTCTGAAAATCCAGAGAAGGAATCGCAACAATAACTTGGTACCTCTGTCCCTAGGAGCATCTATCACTCTGCAAGGCCACGGTACAAATGTGTGTGTGAGCCCGGCCAGGAAAAAACAGCCAAAGTGGCTCACAGTATAAAGAGGAGTGGGAGAATAATAAGTGGAGGGTAATGACACACCATGCATCTGTCAGATTTATGAGTGTGTGTCCTGCTCTGCTCCTCTGTTATACCTGGCGGGGCCCGGTCTGTGCTCCAGCCCTGTACGCACACACATAAGCATGCACACACACACACACACACACACACACACACACACATAAGCACGCATACACACCCACACACACATAAGCGTGCATACACAAACACACACACACGCACACACACAGGGCTGACAAGAGCGGTGAGCAATCACAGAGCGAAGGGGGAGAAGGAGCTGGACCCACTCTGCTACGGGCAATGACAACATCCAACAATTGAGCACAAAACGCCCAGAGCACACACAGACTCAAACGCAATACGCAAACACACACACACACACCCACACACATCAAACTCACAGAGGTAAATAGCTAAATGGGATCCAGCAGCGTGCCTATAGCATAGTTGATGGGGCGCCCATTATGGGGACAGACTCACAGTAGAGAGTTTGTTGATCTATCTGTCTAGATATACAGTACAAATAAATGTATGGATTTAGTCACCATTACATAAAATACATTTTGAATGAAATACAAATGGCAGCATTGTACATTGTTACTAATATTTTTTTTCCTACAAGGCTACATGATCTGCCACCATAAGCTTGTGTGAGTGAGTAAGAATGTACTAATCTAACTAGATTTACTGTCTTTCACAATCATTCAGCACATTACTATCAACCCACGGACTTTAACAAAAGGGTACTTGAATGCTGATAGATGTTATGCAGGAAACGTGTAAATTGCACACACTCACAACACAACAAAACAGAGTAAGCACTCAAAAACAGCAAGTGCCAGTAGGTTAATACACATCCGTATTTACTATAACGACGGTAAATAACATTTGCATGCTGAATAAAGACACAAGGCCACTTCTCAATACATTGGAAGGCCCTTGTCTAATAGAACATTCTATAAGATTAACCTTGTATCATCTTGACAAAATAAGTAAGATCGCACTAAAGTGAAAATGATTACATTGTGTAAGTAGTGTTGGTTTAATATCTCCATGTGTTTTGCTGAGAGAGTGTGTGACCACATTGACAGCTCTCCCCTCAGTAGCAGATGTGCAAATAGCCTTCAAATAGCAGAAGCAGCTGTATATCCCACGTAAAGCCAGGCATACAGGTGCAATAATCATAATTAAAAGTTATTAAAATACAGGGGGGGGGGAATCTAATCTCAACAGCAGACATGTCTCCAATGGCACACATCTCATTTTGTGTCCACAGGTTTCACAGACTTTATGTTACAAGGAAAATGGTCAGTCCATTCTTTTTGGTCAGTGAGTTAAGACAGTGGGATGCACAGTGCTTCACAATAAATATAAGGGAGGGAGGGGCGCATTTGTTTTTATTGGGTTTTTAGTTTTAGTTATTTCCAGGAAGCCAAACATCCCTTGATAAGGGGATGTCGGTGTAGTGGTTAGAGCAACCACCCCCCATAGAGGCTCAGTCCTCAGAAGCAGCAGACCACAGGTTTGAATCTGGTCCGTGGTCGTTGTCTGCATGTCATTCCCCCCTCTAACCCGTTTCACCTATGTCACACCAAACTGTCTAGTAAAAAGCATAACATTTCCCACAAAAAAATTATCTTAAAAAAAAAGAAAAAAATGCAACATGTTGTCAACAATCACTGATTGGTCCACTAGATCTTCATGTGTGAACTTCAATACAATATGTGGACGAATGAAGGACAAGAGACATTTTGAAATACAGTAGATAGGTTAAGCATAAGGCTGACCATCTTATACCCAGACTGACTTACAACAGCAGACTGACTGAGCGCTAACATCAGATTCAGGCACCCTGCATCTTCAAACGTAACATTTGAAGCCACTGTGTGTGCTGATAATATCCCGACTGTGGAATGATCAGAGTGAAGGACACATACACACACACACACACACACACACACACACACACACACACACACACACACAGACAAGGGGATACTTCCCATTTCAGAAGGCAGTAAGGTGAGGGAAAAAGACAAGGAGATTCAGAGTAAAAAAAATGAAAGGGTAGACAAGGAGAAAGACGCAGACATTCAAAGAGATCGAAACCAATGATGCTTCTCATGCATTGGGACCGGCCACGCCCACGGAGTGAAGGAAGGTTTTCATCTGTTTTTTATCTCCTCTGTCTCTCTTCTACTGTTTTTTATAAGGTTACACACAGAGAGCACGTCCCCCTGTTTTCTCCTTCTCCCTTCTCCAGTGAGGCAGAGATCTTAATCGCGCCTGACCGTAATCTACCAGAGTGGAACGCTTTTTTCTTCAATAGACAAAGAAAAAAGATTATATATAGATGCTGCTGCGCCCTGCAAGGATATAACATCACATGGGTTATCCTTTTGGTAAAAAGGCTTGGGACATGTAGTGTGTGTGTGTGTATGTGTATGTGTGTGTGTGTGTGTGTGTGTGTGTGTGTGTGTGTGTGTGTGTGTGTGTGTGTCTGTGTCTGTGTGTGTGTGTGTGTGTGTGTTTGTGTGTGTGGTGTTTGTCTGTGTGTTTGTGTCTGTGTGTGTGTGTTGTTCAGTGACGAGCGCAGTAGATAGCGGCCAGTGGCAGGCGGAGAGAGAGAGAGAGAGAGACAGAGAAGGTAAAACAAGGCAAGGAATGTGTCACATCTTCATACAACTTCTATTTTTTTTGCTCTTAAGCCAAGTACAGAACCAGTTCATTGTTTGTGTGCACACCAAAGGGCCCTACTTTATACTTTCCACAAGACTTCCGGACACGCAGTTTAAGTTATACCACCCTCCTGTCCGCACTATAGTTGCGTGGTCCACACTGTGGCAACACACTGCACGAGTATGAAACCCATCACAAGAATGTATGAACAGAAAGTGCAATATGTGACTCTGCAGAAAATGTATCCCTGTTTCTATTAGCCTACGCACTATTGCTTTATTGTACAGTTCTCTTCTTCTTGATATTCTTCTCGGCAAACGCCACCAACTAGACAAGAGTTTGGAGCACCGAATTAATTTACTCAC
The DNA here is from genome assembly GCA_949357725.1 of Hyperoplus immaculatus. Taxonomy (NCBI): domain Eukaryota; kingdom Metazoa; phylum Chordata; class Actinopteri; order Uranoscopiformes; family Ammodytidae; genus Hyperoplus; species Hyperoplus immaculatus. The sequence goes on from OX442349.1 coordinate 3,932,337, forward strand.
TAGAGCATCGCGCAATCGTCTTGCGCGCTTACATGGTTACACATTTTGGGCTGCACCCCGCAAATGACTATTTCTACAACACAATTTCTACTTCACTGTCGCTAACCCACGAACACGAGTTTGAATTGGCCTCACGGATGCGCAACTGTTGCCATTCCCTTTTAGTTATGGTGAGCTGTTGTGCTAGGAAGACCGACCACAAACCAACCCGGGTTAAGGTTTGCTCAGCTACTAACAGCAACAGTCTAGATGTGTTGATATATACAAGGGCAACTGTGTTGACGTCACTTCAGGCAATACTGAGCCATGACAGTGCAGCAGAACGCACACAAAATATCTCCATGTAAAAAAGCCAAAATGTGGGTTTTAGTTTTAATCTCTTCGCAGTCTGATGGCTTTGACACATGACAGTTTAGAGTGTTTGAAAACTTCAACTCATTTTCTTTACGGTTGACAATTTAGTATTATTTTAGTTTCCTCCTCCTCCGGCATCTGAATTGTGACATCCATCTGGTGCTGGGAGCAGACTCAAACTGACACTACAGTATATGTTATTTGCAAAGAGAACTGCAATCATAGAGCCATCGTTTTTTTTTGACACAGCCAATCCCCTTTTAAAGTCTCTCTCTCTCTCTCTCTCTCTCTCTCTCTCTCTAGTACCTGTGCCCTCCATTATATACTTTTGTCTCCTATTTGCTGCTATTATTTTTCTGTAGACATGCCTCATTTTTATTTACATACACTCACGCATATATACATACACATTATTGTACTTATGCCTTTGTTAGAACATTCATTGACATAATGCATTCCCTGGCTTCTTACCCTAAGCATCATAACTAATGCCTAACCCCAGCCCTTACACTAAGCCTTACCTAAACCAAAATTCTAAGATGAACCTTTCGAACCAAGTCTTAACCCTTAAACGTTTGAGTGAAGACCAGACAAAATTATCTCATTTTCCATAAATGTCATCACTCTGACGTTTAAAAAGATGCCTGTACAAGTAAACACACACACACACACACACACACACACACACACACACACACACACACACACACACACACACACACACACACACACACACACACACACAAATAAATATGTGAAGTCCCTGAAGTCTTAGTGAGAATATAAATTCCAAAATCCAAGAAAAACTGGCCCATAATATTCACTGTGGATTATTCATCCCATGTTTAGGCACACAGTATTTAGGCAGAGGTCTAGGTAATATGTGGCCATGGTTGGCTGTGTGAAGAGGGGGCCTGTTACATGGCAATGGGAGAAGTGTATCCGAAGAGCTTTGTGTAATCCTTATCTCAGTATACATATTGTCTCCTTCAGTTTGCCTGCTGAATGCTCAATGCTAACGGTGACTAAGCAGCGGCTCATTCACTGTGCCTTTTCTGATATTGCCACCAATATTAGAATTTGAAGGTTATTTGGCTTATCATATGTGGCATGTGTGTATCCGTGTAAGAGCACAGATGTGTGTGTGTGTGTGTGTGTGTGTGTGTGCCTGTGTGCTTATGTTGTATACCTGTCTCTCTGCAAGGCCATTTTGCCTTTTACGAAACACAAATATTAGTCATTGTTTGTTTTTGTGCTTGTTATAGCAACAAATCATTTTCAAATATGTTTTTTCTGCCCAGCGTTGAATAGGAAATGCTCCGACTGACAAGCCCTCGCCGCGATATATTTCCTTGTTAAGCGCCCATGTACGTTGTCCGTGTGTCTGTGAACTGTGTGTGGATTTGGCAAATTGGATGGAATCTTATCAGGCATAAATAATGGCAGCTATCTGTAAATAGCGACGGAGCAGGGGGAGCAACAGATGCTGCTAGAAAGAAAGCCTTCTCTCCTCCACTGAGGCAAGGCAAGGCAAGGCAAGGCAAGTTTATTTATATAGCACAATTCAGACACAAAACATAGCCTAAACATGCTGCCACTCACTCACTCACTCACTCACTCACTCACTCACTCACTCACTCACTCACTCACTCACTCACGTATTTCGGCTTCCCATTTGCACTGATCTATATTAATTCCTTGGGAGAATAAAAAAAAAAAAAAACGAAGAAGGATGAATAAGGAAGTTGATTAAGGAAATGAAAATCTATTATGCTGAGCCGAAAGGGGTTCCAGTCTGTTTCACACCCTGGGATTTTTAAACCTTAATGGCTATCCAGTTAGTCACAGATCAGCGAAGCAAAGCTGCGATACAATGTTTATTTATCCATCTACTTATTCTTTTTTTTTTTTTACATTTAACTCCCTCAAGACGTGGGATGAGAGTTAGCAGCTCCTAGCTATCGACAGCAAAACGCTGGAGTCATCTTTCAAACTTTTGACAGTAAATGTTTTGAGAGAGCCCTACCAACTGAGCTAAGGGCGCCCCAACAGTAAATGTTTCAAGGTGAAGTAAGCGGAATGTTTAAAGCCCTTGTAAACTAAATCCACAAAATCCTTCCAACTACAGTATGTCATTTAGGGAGTTAGTTACATGATAGTAAAGCATCTGAAAAGAGTTTGGCATATTTGTCGATCCAAATTAACGATATTGTCATTTAAATGTGATAAACTTTACAGAAATGTAGTTGCTCTGGTTCTTATGACACAGATTTGAACCAATCACAGCAGTCATTTGCCCAAACGTTCTATAAATAAAAATAAACGTTACGATACGGCCACACCCTCACAGTCCTGTCAAACATTCTAGACAGCTAGACCAAGTTTTATAATATTTATGAGCATTTATTCTCAATCTGATTTTTGCAAAAGCCTATCAAGACACCCACCTTTCATATCATATGTATTGATTGTTTTACTATTTTAGACCAGGTTTTCAGATGGTTTAACATTCCTCATGTGAATATGCTCTCCCATTCATTCTGCATTGAGCACAATCTACATTCTACAACAAAAACTCAGTGGGCTACAGTCTGATGAAATGTACCTTGGCATTCGTCAATAGCAGGGAATGAAAGCTAACGCCTTTACCCCCGTGTCCACCGAGGCTTGTATCCTCCCATTGATTTCTGGGCCAGCCGTTTGCTCACCCCCAGCCAAAAGGGTCCAAATGCAATTTAAGCATCGTGTGGGGACACATTTTTTTTTCTAGCATAAAAAACCTGACATGGTTTGGTCAATAGCCCCCGGCAGTGAATGGGCTCTCAAGTGGTTATACTAGCAACACAAGAGAAACGCATTTCCTCTGCCCAAGCTCACCTCGCGCTTTCTCGTCAAATTAAACAATACAGACTGTGCGCTTTCAACCCCTTTCATATCCAAGAGGAACAAGGTAGGGCCACACCACAAAACACTAGCCCTTCACACAGGCAGGACAAAAACATATTAGAAAAAAAAATTAAAATAAAAAAAAAAAAACACTTCAATTATTCCGTTTAAAATGGCATCAGCTCTCGACCCTCTACTTCAGGAAATTACATTTTTCCAAATGGACCGCAGTCTCCGGCGGAAAAACAAAGGCGTCAGATGATTAAGGGTTGGGGTTTTTTAATAATGCCTGACTTTTCTAACACAGGTCTGCAGAGTATATACAGGGAAATTAATTTAATAATTTTTTCAGGTTCTTCTGAGGTTAGTGAATTGAACAGAAAAGTACGGAGCTCAAACTTTTTTTAATTGATGATATCTTGTATATATAATTAATAGAGTTATTGGAGCCGCTGTTGTGTTCCAATATGTTGTGATAATGTGTTGTTGTTGTTGTATGAGTATAGACAGAGGTATTGTAGAGTGATGTGGTTTATATATAACAGCCTGAACAGTTTATAGAAAGTTTGACCACTGATGTTAAGGCATTTTTGCATCTGTATCTTTCTCCTATACAACCAACTTTAATGGCCATTATCTCAGCATTAGTCTTTCAATAATCTGAACCAAAAATCGCAACTTTTCAACTAAACTTTCCGTCATTCAATCATTCCTAGCACCATGCTGAAGGTTATTAGATTAGATTTTGAATATGGCTTTATCCAACCTTTAGATTTTTCGTTTTCAAATAGATGCAATTGAACACATAGTTAGATAGTGCCACATTTGTTTATTTATTGAAACCTTTCTGAAACACTTGTAATACCAACAAACGGTAAGTAATCAACTGGTCTATCTACAAGTTAAAAATGCTCCCCTCTTCACTTGCGTGTGTGTCAAAACCTAAACCAACATGAGCTGCTGTTGAATGTTGACATATAGATAGTAACACAAAGCACGTGGACATGTTGGGAAAATGACACATCCTTTGTTTAAGTGTGTAGACAAGGCACGGAGGCCGTCACCAGCCTTTTTTGGCATCCTGCAAACTCTTCACCCGAGGGAATAATAATTGCCCCGGGAAAGCTGATGGCCTGTCATTAGTCACACGAGCTTCTTTCCTCTCTTCTCCTCTTTCTCTTCTCTCTCTTTTCACCCCTGACAATAAAGACAGACTTTCCGGAAGCACCTTGTGTTTTCCGCCGTTGCATGTAGATAAACTGCATATTGCATTCTGTTTCAAGTGTTACAAATCTCTTGCAATAATATAGTAAAAGATGTATTATTCATCGTGTCTACAGTGTGTGTGTGTGTGTGTGTGTGTGTGTGTGTGTGTGTGTGTGTGTGTGTGTGTGTGTGTGTGTGTCGCGCTATTTCAAAAAAGTTAACGCATGGAGGACATTTGTGACAGGTGATGAGAGGGGAACATCAAATTGTGTCTCTGGTGTCATCAAAAAGCTGGAGAGTAGAGATTAGTTGAGTCATGACAACATACAACATATACATGGGCTCGATAATGGGCCCTCTTCACAGCTGGTGAAATGACAATAATGTTTGGAGAGAGACAAAGAGAGAAAGAGAGAGAGATACAGAGAGAGAGAGAGAGAGAGAGAGAGAGAGAGAGAGAGAGAGAGAGAGAGAGAGAGAGAGAGAGAGAGAGAGAGGGATGCTGGGGTAAATAAGCATACATTTCCAATCTACTGTATGATGAGAATCCATTTGTGGTCCCCAGGTGTGACAAACAAAAGGGTTTGGATGTGTTTGTTCCAGATCTGTCTAAATGGGTTTTTTGCTTTTTATTTCCCATTGAGAGAGAGGGGTGGGTGCATGCAATGCGCAGGGGAGTGTGGGATTGGGGTGCTGCGGGTGCCAACCAAGTAATTTAGCATGCCTACACTCCGCAGAGGGTATAATTGCCTTAAAAATACCCATTCTGTTTCGGCACGTGTGAAAAGCTAGAGGGGGGAAACGGCAGGAATTGTTAGAGTACATGGACGTGTGGTGGGGTGTGTGTGTGTGTGTGCGTGTGTGTGTGTGTGTGTGTGTGTGTGTGTTTGGGTGTGGGACAAGCATCAGTGCACATTAGAATGAGATGTTTCTAACACAAACGCATGAGTCCTGTTCCACCATGCATGTCTATTATTGTACAGGAGTAGCAGGAAAAAAAATGTCCTCCATTGTTTTATACCAAGAAACCTCATCACGACAGAGTATATTTATGAGGTAGCATGAAATGCACTATTTAAGTTTTTTATTATTTAGAGAACATATTCTATTTTATGTTGGTAATTTCCAAGTGTTTTCCCAATTGGCCTGGGGTGTTCTGTGTGCATGAGTAATAGACAGAGTAATGGCTTCATCCTCACCCAGCTATATTGGCTTTTTCTTCTTCGTTCATGCCTTGCAAATACAAAAAAAAAATCAAAATCAAAAAGAAATGATAAAAAAAAACAGACACCCAATTACTCTGGCATCACATATGTTTACATTATCAAGATGTAGCTACAACTGCTCTGCATGACCAACAACACCTTGCCCCAGAAAACAAATGGCATTTACATATGTTTCCTCTGGGTGGTTAGCTATAGGTGCGGGTTGCTATTAATTTAGCCGCGGTTTGCCTGCTGATAGTAATGGGAGGCCATGACCTAGAGCCTCTCTGTCAGCCCATTAGTGAGCCTGGAGAGAGAGAGAGCTGCTCTGCCACTCACAAACACCCCCCTGGAATCAACACAAACAAGCACCACAACACACGCATTCGCACACATGCATGCACACACACACACACACACACACACACACACACACACACACACACACACACACACACACACACACACACACACACACACACACACACACACACACACACACACACACACACATACACACACACATATATGCCAAGCACCAGGCAAGATGAAGCTGGGGCATTGATTTTTTAATGATGCTCTGGCTGCTTCCAGCCCATGGAGGAATTGAAGCTGGCTGAGTTGAGCTCTCATGGTGTTGTGTGGTGTGTGTGTGGAGAGTTTTTTGGATGGTAACCCCCGTTGCTTGTTGCTGCGACTATAGTCCGGTGGAGAGGCTATACGCTACGCTACAGACAGTGTGCAGTCAGTGTGGATCCGGAGCTTGTAGAACATTCTAGAGCCAGCCGTGCCCAACTTTTTTTTTCCCTTTACAGAAGCACCCGGAGCTCAAACGTCCCTTCTCACAGCACACACAGACCTGCAACTGCCAATCAAAGCAGCCTCCGGCGCTGCCACTGCCTTGTGTGCATAAATTAGCATGCATTTGCATAAGAATCCACTCGTTTAGCAGACCCACTTGGCTCTCCCCCCAAATGGCATTTTCTCGCTTCCCCCCTCCCTCCCTCCTTCTATCTCTCACTTTTCCCTTCTCCTTATCCCTTTTTCACAAGCACCGATAAGAGCTAGAAAATAGTACATTAACCCTTTTTTATATAGAACACTCTCTTGACACAAATTACACGCAGCGGGCACGCGTGATTGAATGTGAGCATATGTTTGTTTGTTGTGGCTATGCAAATGAGCAAAAATTAACCAACAAATGAATCAGAAATGCAAACAAACAAACATAGGTACAGAAATGCCATATTCCAGCACACAGTGCATTACAGTTTAATTTTTAAAAAAATACTGTGTCTACTCAGTATTGTCAAAGGAAAAGTTCTGGCTCTAGCCATTACCAACAACTTTTTAACATGTCTTGCAAAATTCAAAGCGTATACGTGTCAAGTACAATTCACCAACATGGACCGCATTATTCACCGACATCTTTTAAAGCCTTGTTTCTCAAGGTTCCACCTCAATAGCCCTCGGAGAGCAGCGGCGCATGCAACACGCCTTCTAAATTACAGCTTAGAAAGGCATGGGGGAATTCAGTTACTGGTTAGCAATGGCTACAAGGAAAACTGGGGAAAAGACAATGAGAGAGGGGCCATGAATTGTTTAACCATGAACAGTCAATCAGGACAGCATCCATTCAGAGCTGCCTGGCAGGGATTAATAAGTAAAGAAGGGAGAGGGGCTTCCCGTTGCCCCAAAGAACACGTTTTTTTTTGGGATGCGCTAATTGGCTAGGGATTGTAACCTTCAGAGTCAACTTGAAGAGTAACACATTGAAACCCCTAATGAAGCTTTTCTCTGACTTTATTGTACTTTTTTCGTCTTACCCATTCTGCTTACTTTCCACGTGTATTATTGAACGTGGTCTTTGGTCCGTAAAAAGCTGGCTAAGAATCGCTAAGTTATTTGCTTCCAGCCACGCTCCACAGGTGATGAGTTGCCATGGATGTGTTAACAATGGATGAGGTATTCAAACATGGTTGCCTCCATTCATTCTAATGAAAGCAGCTTGCCAAGCACATGAACATGAAAACATTGTTATGCTTTGTTCCCACTTCCGTGCCCGTAATGCGTAACGTGACTCAGCTTCTTTGGTTGTCTCTCCACGGCAAACAAACCAACCAAATGCCTTGCAGTCAAATATCTTGATAGTACTACAATGTGGATTTAAATTTGTGATCTAGGGAAGTAACAACTTTGACCTAAACACCCATACTGCCACGTTCCCTGTTTGTATCCAGTTGAACTAAGTGTGTTAGTTACGAGTTGATGCAGTAGCAGCAAGCACAAGTGGGCACATAAGACATGAGCTTTATAACGGTTATTTATTGGGAAGAGTGTTTGCGCTAGGAAGCGATGCAATTGTCAAAAACACCTCCTGTGACTTTTGACTGACTCACAAGGCAGAAGGAATACAATGGTAAACATGTGCATCTGTGTGGGAGGTGACATCAACTACACATTTACATGTTTAAGATTGATGTAATGTGTTGTTTAGGTCTTAATCTATGTGTTAGGTTGCACAATATGGAGGGTGAGTGGTAGCAGATCAAAGTGGTGTTGAAGGATGTGTTACTTAAAGTCACACACTTGCACCTGTAAGAGGTATTTTGAATCATAAACATGTACATGTGGAAAAGCAAGCATGTCTATTTATGATGCAAGGTTAACAAACAGTGTGAGTGTGTTCAGCCACATGAAAGTTGACTAGGTGTGTGTGTGTGTGTGTGTGTGTGTGTGTGTGTGTGTGTGTGTGTGTGTGTGTGTGTGTGTGTGTGTGTGTGTATGTGTGTGTGTTTAGGTGTGTGTGTTTAGGTGTGTGTGTGTAGGTGTGGATGTGTGGGTGTGTGTGTGCTTACATGCCAGTGCATAGATGTTACAGTATAATCTAAGAAGCGATAAAACGTACTTTGAAGTTTGCCAAGCGAATTCCTTGAGGACAACTGGCAGATTTTAGCCCATGCAGGTAGGCCCAGACCACAGGAGGTATTGTAGTCGCTCAGGGGTGTGGGGGGGGCGCTCTCTTCCCCCCCCCCACCCCTCCCCCCCGATAGGCCAGGCAAAACGAGCTGCACCTCCCTGTCACCATCTACCAAACCTGTGTGCTTCTCTTCTCATATCTAATGAGTCACACACACACACACATTTAAATAAACATACACACCCAAGGGGCTTACACTGGCCCTGTCTCATCCCATTTCCTTATGCACCTTTGATCCCAAACTCTCCCAAAAATACTTGTCCCCCCCTACCCCCACCCCCAACCCCTCTTTTGCAATGTTAACTTCCTGCCATGCTTTTAAGCTTCCTTGTCTGCCTGAAGCGACCACAGCTTTGGCAATGGCTGCTGCTACTGTCTCCTAAGAACATGCTGGGGGTCAGTATGTGTATGTGTGTGTGTGTTTGCAGGGGCGGACAACAGGAGCAGGCCCTGAGGTGCACCACAATTTACGAATAGCTCATTACCATTGACGCTGATGAGGAAGGGTTAACGTTCACACAAATCGCCTCTGATGGGCCCCTCCCCGAATGCCGTCGCTTGTTATTTGAGCTAACGATGTCAGCAGAGGGGGCCCTGCTTGTTGATTAGCCCTATAAGGCTTAATAGCAAAAGTGTGTGAGCGTAATTAATGACTGAAAGGGGGGAAAGCCTTAAGATTAAGACGAGGATATGCACACCACCACTGCGGCCATCTTGTGTGTGTGTGTGTGTGTGTGTGTGTGTGTGTGTGTGTGTGTGTGTGTGTGTGTGTGTGTGTGTGTGTGTGTGTGTGTGTGTGTGTGTGTGTGTGTGTAGGTTAAGCAAGTCCTGAGAAAACATGACAAGGACTACTTTATCAGCTGGTCACCCCTATCCCTATAGGTCCAAATGCCATGCCCTACCATGGCATAGGATGGCAGGGTATGGGATGGCAGGGCAGGACACCCACTGCAGCACCCAGACAGGCCAGACCTCTGTGGCTATGAGGCCTAATTAGCTGTCACAGCAGGTGGAGCAGAGGACCAGGGGACACTCTGTGGTCTGCTCTCTGACAGCACAGGTCCCAACAGAGTTCACACACACACACATACACACAAACCTAGCACACACATTCATGGACGAACACACACACACACACCCATGCACAGCATGCACACATACGTACATGGACGCACACCCGCACACACCCACCCACAAACACACACATACAAGCCAAGCACGCACGCACACACACATATATGGACACATGCACAACTATACACACACACACGCACACACACATGCACTTAGCACGCACCCATACATGGATGCAGGCACACATACTAACACGCCGGAAACACACACACATTGACTGCACAGTTACTATGTGTGTATATGTGTGTGTGCTTGGAGGGAGGGGGGGGGGGGCATTTTGTGTGCCTAAGTTTGAGTGCTCAACAATGAGAATAAAAAACTATTAGAACAGACTGAATGTGGTGATGAAGCATACTGTATATCATGATGCAGTGTACATATAGCAGAGAGAAGCTCACTTTATTGCAAATGTGGTTAGAAAATAAGCTACAGTGTAGGCGTCTGTATGTCTGTGTGAGTGTGTGACTGGGTTGGAAAAAAAAAGTTTAATTACATTTCAGTTGTGTTTCGCCTGTCAATGCTTTAGAAAGAGCCTTGCTTTTAGCTACCTTCAACACCAGACTACAACAAAACCGAATGCAATACAAAAGACAATCATTTCTTTGTAAGTAGGTGATTCTGAAGCACAAAAAACAAAGACTATACAGTATACGAATGTGGAGTGCTGAAGACACAGGAGATAGTATAAGTTTGACAGAGCGCCATAACAGTCATATTGAAAACAATAAACCAAAAAACTACAGTCTTATCCCCACTGACAGATATACAGATCGGAGCAGATGTGTGTGTCTGTGTGATTTATAGTGCGTGGGAATTAAACGCAGTAGATGCAATGGAGACAGAAGAAAGAGGGAAAAAAGGTAAATAACTAATTTCAGGTGCAAAGATGTTTTCCTCTGGGCCAATTCTGTGTGGGCCCATAAACAATCATTCAAGCCTTCCCCTTGCTTAATAACGGCCCATTTATACCCCTGTCGCCTCCCTACCAACACAATGCATTACTTAGTGTGTTTCTTTTCAAATCCCCCCGCTGTGTGTGTGTCTACCTCTTCTGCGGATTTGTACGTGTGTATGCAAGATACAGTGTGTGCTGGTGCTCCCTTATGTTTGGTGAGGCCTGTGTAAGCTGCTGTCATAGTTAGCTGACAGCTCCGCTCACACACATAGTCACACACAAACACACACACACACACACAAACGCACACACACACACACACACACAAACGCACACACACACACACACATGTACACACACACAAACACACAAACATATTTTCACACACACACACACACACACACACACCGTATCTCTCCCCTAGTTTTTAAATCTATTACCATTTTTATGTGGCTCAAAATATGCAGGCCGTGTTAACCAATGCATCATTATGAGGCGTATAACTGCAAAAAGCCAAAGGATTTATGGGCTTAAATAAATGATGTGATAGGATAGTGCAAGTTTAATGGGTTGCAACTTAGCAAATATTCTTTTAAATAATACTAATAAAAGAAAAAATATCCTGGAAGATGGGTGGAAAAATGATTCCCCTTCACCCGCTGTAATGTTAAATCAGCCTTTAACTGCACATCTATCTATCTCAAGCTATTCATACAATACTTTTTTTTTTACATTATATGAATGGATGGGTTCATCTGTGTCATTTAAGCATAATGTTTTGTGTTCCCCCATCCTTGCATTGCTGGTGCTATCATGTCCATGTCATACCAGTTGTTCCTTTAATGTATCTCAAATGATTTCTATTGAGCAAACTCATACGCGTTGATGGGAAAATGGTATGGCTATAGCTACCCAAGCGCACACAACACAACACAACACAACACAACACGGGCCTGTATACACACAATGATGTATTGTGCATTTGCAAAGTAATATGTTTTACACACGGTCACTATACATCACCTCTGATGTTGTCTGTGAGCGGGTCTATTTGATCCCATTGGCGGGAGATGGATCCAATTGTCCGGACTGATATTGGGCTGTGACAGAAAGCAATCTAATGGCAGCTTCATTGATGATGATGAGTTCTGTTCCATTGCGCAGAGATTCCAGTCCAATTTTCAAAAGCAAATTCAGTCATTCATCTTCCAAATAATTGTGGCACTTTATCAATTGCTCCCAGTCCTTTTATCTATCACTTCGATTGATGTGATCATTTTCCACAAACAGCCCATCTGCGCTAACGGCGTCTTGGGAGCACACTATAGCACCACTGTGTGCTTATGTGTGTGTGTGTTTAGTGTGTGTGTGCGCTTGTGTGTGTGTGTGTGTGTGTGTGTGTGTGTGTGTGTGTGTGTGACTGAGTGTGCTAGTATCTAAAGGCATCTCTACACAAGTTTGCTGGCATGTGTGTGTGTGTGTGTGTGTGTGTGTGTGTGTGTGTGTGTGTGTGTGTGTGTGTGTGTGTGTGTGTGTGTGTGTGTGTGTGTGTGTGTGTGTGTGTGTGTGTGCATGAATGAATGAATGTGTACGCCTCAATGTGCTCCCTTATCCACATGCCTACATTTTTGCGTGTAATAATGCACCTTATATTGCACATTACAACTGTAGATTGTGTGTTCCATTATTGTAATATTTGTATTTCTGCGTTTGTTCTGCTGTGTGTATTTATGAGGCCATTTGACTGTGATATTATCTGTTTGATGCCCCTGCCTTCCATTACTATCAGCAGCCAGGGAGAGTGTGTGTGTGTGTGTGTGGGTGTGTGTGTGTGGGTGTGTGTGTGTGGGCAGGTTTATGAATTCAACATTCCTTTGAGGTTTGATATGTGACTGATCTGTTTGTTTTTCAAACTTTCATTTTATCAGCTGTGTGTGTATGTGTGTGTTGATCTTAAAGATCATAGTTGGACATTAAAGGCCTACTTCACCGGTTGGAATATGAAGGTGTATTGAACTCGGAGATCCTATGAAGTATAAATGTGCAAAAAAAAATTAAATCGGATCATCCTAGCCTGAGAAAAGGCAGAAAGAGTGTTTTATGGTCTCACTGTCTAACCCTACATTTCTCTTTCTGTGATGTCATAGAAAGAGAAATGTAGGGTTAGACAGTGAGACCATAAAACACTCTTTCTGCCTTTAATACATACACATTATTTGTTTATTTAATTTTTTTATCATCCATTTTAAATTAGCCTCACTTTGTTTGTAACCTCGAACTGAAACTGCATAAGTACTATTTCCCCTTTTATGTAGGTCTATTCTGCCCCTATAGTATAGTATCACATACTGTATATCTCCATAGATAATCCATATCAGGGAACAACATCACAGAGGACAATGTTGATTATAAAATAGGCTACAACTTCAAAATGTTGAAATAAAGTTTGGTTTGAATTAGGATATCATTTCTCAGCTAAATGTGCCATCACTGATTGAGACCAAGCGTAATGAGTGAGTATAAACTACAAGTTTTTGTGAAGTTAAGGCAAACATTAAGATAAATACTGTAGTGCACCCCCCCCCCCCACACACACACACACACACACACACTAAGAAAATGTCTCTTTTTAAGCCCTGCTGCCGCAGCTGCAGTGACTGATTTAAGTTTTGTGAAGGCTGAATGTCAATTATTTAGAGTTGCGAGCCTCATCAAGTGATTGAATCAGCGGCTTTGCTGTCACAGCACTTTCCCCCACAAACATCAACGCAGAACGAGTCCTTTAACAACCTCGTCATCTGAAATGTTCAAATCAGTTGATGTTCAGCCCTGTCCTAAAAGCCCATCACCACTATATTAAAAAGCAATGAGCTCCTCAAATGTGAAAATATGAAACATGTCACTCAAGAAAACTAACGTTGACATACACCACATAGCGTTGGCAACATACATGGCTGCCTTGGAGTCTTGCTATGCTTGTGGGGATCACTAATTATGATGAAAAAGACCAAAGTATGTTTAGATGAGCTGCCCTTTGACATTACGGGGGAAAGAATAATTCTGCTCTGCTGACATGTGAATGGTTAAGGAGTTGTGAAATACAGGTTATGAAATGTATAATATGGGATAGCACAGTCCATCATCTTTTTAAACTATGTCCGCTATTGTAAGAGATCTGTCTGTTACCATTATTTTGAGAGGTAGCCAGTCCAATCTGTTCTCCTCAACAAATGGAAAAAGAAAATGATATGAAAATGATTTCATCCCAAAACCAAAAGACTTCTCCTGAAAATTTAGCCCCAAGCCAGCCCCAAGTCATGCTTCACTTTACAGGTGACCTTCACCGTTTTCGAACTATTCAGGACTATATCAGGGCCTTTAAGGCAACGCAGGAAAGTCACCTAACTTTTATATTTTTCATATTTTATAAAAGCAGTTATGGCACATATTAGATATACATTTGAATTGTGTTATTCCAAATAATAACCCATTAATAAGAGCACGCGCTTGGGCAAACAATTTGAATCTCCTATTGAGAAGTGGTTCCGACTTTGATGTTCATTAACTTTTAAGAGGTAATCTAAAAAAAAAATGGATGGTACAATGAAGATATGTTTATTAACTTTTTGATTTTAATGTGTAGCGTTTAAACAACATTTTGATAGCTGTTTAATGCATTACATTATGGGACAAGCCCCCCCTCCCCCTCTATATTCCGAAAGACACCTGAAGGGGCTGAACCGCTGCTACCCAGATTCCTTTTCTAGTGTCGCACAAGGAACTTCCATACGTCAAAAACTTTCAAATCTACAGAGTCCCCTTTTTTTCAAAGCTCTGTTGCGTCACTGTTGGCCTACATACAGAGACAGGCAGGTTTCTGGTGTAGGCATTACATCTTCCAGGCACGCTCCTGAAGAGAGGTAGAGATGGCAAGATAAAAAAGGTCTATTTTTTTGTGGCTCCCACCCTCTGCCTTAACTGCCAAAAATAATCCTATTAACCATTCAATTTAACTGGTGTTCCGTGTAAAAAAAGTAAAATCATTTGCTGGTTACTTGCCTCTTGAGAGTGTTTTCAACTGTTTACCAATTAGTTTAATTTTCATTGCAGGAACATAACAGGAGCTCATATTGTTACTTATTGAATTATGGTAGGATAATGGAAGCTTATTAAGAGAGAAAAAAATCTGTTGTATTCTAGATGGAGGATTTAAATGTTTGTTAAGGTGAGACACTGCAGACACAAAAAATAGATTTGTCAACCACTGGTACATTTTGAGATTTTTGTCTATTTTTGCTCGATACATGTCTTCTTTCGTACTAGTTTAAATAAAAGTACATTTAGGTGTTTTTTTTTTTTTTACCAAACCTTGTCTGTTTGTGTCTGTATATTTCTCCTATAACCATCTTTAACAGCCATTATCTCAACATTAGTTTATTTTTCAATACTCTGAAACAAAACTTCAAGAGCACTTCCATAATCATTCTTAGCACTCGCATTCATGCATACAGGGGAAAATAGTTGAGTAAAGCCCCAGGGATGTTGCTATGTGTACAATAGGGCATAAGCAAGGTGGGTGACCGGAGCAGATCTCTCTCCCGTTTCCCTGTATTTCTCACCTTGGGCCAGCCCCTTACTGACATTATACAGTGTCAACCAATGGCAGGGCACTTTAGTCTGGGCTACTCCACGTCGGCTAAAATGAATTCATACAAGAGGTTGTCCGTGGAGATTAAGCTTCTCTTGCGGTGTGGGTAGGTAAGGGTCAGAGTTGCCTGGTAACGAGAAGCGGCAGCACATAGCGCACACAGGGGCAGACAATAAATCTTCTTTCCTGTGTGTGTGTGTGTGTGTGTGTGTGTGTGTGTGTGTGTGTGTGTGTGTGTGTGCGTGCCCCGAGCGCAGACCCCGTGGATATACACACACTCACCCAATGCTTTGTTTTTCAAATGAGCCCAGTTGACCTTAGCTCTGCATTAATGCACATTTCAGATGCAAAGACATTCTCCGCCCGGCAAAAGAAAAAATATACAGAAAAAAACAACCGCTCTTGGCTATGTACAAGAGGAAACGGAGAGAGAGAGAGAGAGAGAGAGAGAGAGAGAGAGAGAGACCCACATAAAGAGAGAGAGATGGAATGGAGAGAGATGGAGGGCAAGAGAGAGTTTACTCTTATGACCATTCACCTTTTTACCCCGGCTGCAGAATTAATTTGGGCATTTCAATGGTAACGCTGATGTTTGGCTGCCAGTAAAATGATCCTCAATAAGGAGCAATGAGCGCTTTACTGAGAGACAGAGACATTTTGCCATTTGCGGCGGTGGGAGGCCCATTGGATCTCTTGCTGAGAGCTTAGACGAAGAAAAAGATGAAAAAAAGCGATTTCATAGGATGCTGATAGAATAGTCTCAGCACTTAAAAGCTCAGTCATACCAGGGTAGAGGGGGGGGGGGGACACTATCCTCTGTACTCAGATTATGGCTTGTTTAGGCTCCATTTGGAATTCAAATGATATTTCGCACTGACAAAGAAACAAAGCCGCCAAGATGTGAAGGCAGCTGGCGTGAGAGTTGTTGTAGTGAGGTTGCAATTGTCCACGGCAGGTCCAGACTCCATGGGCAGATGGATGCAGTACTGAAAACCCAGCATGAGGCCTTAGCACAGCACAGTACAGCGCCACCTTAAGGCAAAGGGATGCTCTACACAGAATGAGCGACAGAGTGGGGAACTGTTGACCAGGCTGAGCCAAGCTGTCGTTTTTGTCATTAAAGTTGTATGTTTCAAAGAGTGAGGGTACAACATTGGTGATTAAGTATATTACCCATTGAGCTTGTGTTTCGAGGTTGGTGGTAGCCATGGAAAGGGACCCACCCTCCCTGCCTCCCAACCCAAAAACACCTTCAACCAACCCGCCCCATCTTGGGCCATATCTGAGATGAATGTCAATCCCCCTCGTCAGCCGTGCTTTTACTCAGCTCTCCCTTGAAACAACCTGGAGCTCATATAGCCTTTTGAAAGAGAATGCCAAGATGAAACGAGGGATGAAGGGGGGACACACCAAAGGGGGCTGTAGCTAGGGCCAGATTAGCCATTATTTGCTACACAACCCCCCCCCCCCCCCCCCTCCCCACGACGATACGATTGGGCCAAGGTCAGACGTACGGGCGCAGCTGGGGCACAAAGACCGAGGCATCCCGGCAGCAAACGACCACAGCTTTGATCAGCCGTGTCATGTTTACTGTGGAGAAGGTGACCCACGCCATCACACCACATCAACTACAGCCTGGAGCCCTGCGGCCACGGCAACAAACCATGGTTATAAGGTTCATACACACTTTACTCTCTCCAAAACTCCCAAGTGGAACTGAAAGAAGTCTTTTATTTTGAAGGGGGGGGCATGTCAACCTCAAAACACGAGGTCATGTCATGAGAGAGTTCGTCTGTTTTGTGTCCTAACAAAGAACATTTTAATACATTTTTCTCACTCTCTATTCTCTAACCTTTGAAACAAGATGTAGACAGGGGAGGGAGAGAGAGGCAGAGCAGACAGAGGCATAGCAGCAGTGCCAGCCACACTAACGGTGCCCCCTGCAGTAAACTGTCTGGAGAGCAGCCCATGTATTCCATAGTCCCCCTCTCTTCTTCTCTGCTTTTTTCAACTATAAGAAGGCAGACTGACACGCAAGTTAATTAAGATTTTAATCCAGGGTTAGAGTGTCAGCGGAATACCACACACAACAAACGCAAAGTCAGTCCCTTTTTTAAGATAGGCACTGAAAAGGAAGAGAGAAAAAAGAGATTTGAATGCAGGCTATACAACATGACAATGTTAAACCCCTCCTCCCATAGGTCAGACACAGTCAGTCACTTTGCAGAGCGATCAAAACGGGCCACACACACATTTTAGGTCAATTTTATTTTTTTTTTGTCAGGCTGTAAGGGCTCACATCAATGCCATCTACAGCTGGAATGATGAGTTCATTTCCAAGACACAAAATGCATAATCAAAAGGCCTGATGTCTGAGGTTGTAAACACGAGGAAAACAAATTACCCCGCGATGGTAGAGAGAGGGGGGAGCGACAATTCATGACTGACTGGGAGGAAAAGGAGGATGAAATTGACTTGGAGACATTTGAATGCCTTTTTTTCCCCACTTCTTAAAAATTTTCTCGCAACTCGACTTCAGAAATAGGACAGCAGCTCGCTCCGAGTTGAAGTGTTTGGAGATGAATTATGGGGGCTGGCAACAAAAGGCCTGATTCATTCCTCATGTTTTTCCACTTAGCTCCCGAAATCAGATTGGAAGACCTTTTTCTCCATCAATGTGCCCCCCGGGTTCAGCATAGCCAAGTAGCAAGACCTTCTGGGAAATGTAGTTTGGAGTGAAAATGCGAGCAAGCCTTTTCCCATCGGCCTGATATCAGATCCGGCAGCCGGCTAGCAGGAGAGGCAAGCGGGCCTATCCTGTATTAGGAGGGTTCACCTACGTGGCAGGGCGTGTATGGTGGAATAAGTGGGACAACTCCCAGCAGGGCTGTGTGAGCGCACCGGCCAATAAATGATAAAAAGAATGGGACTGGTCCCAACGCTGCCCTATTGAAGTTTACCTTTGTACATTCACAACTGAATCCCAATTTACCCCCAACCCCCTCTCCTCTGCTCTTGCATTTTCTATCTCCTCTTCCAAAAGTCTGGGGACCGGCACACACATCCAGGACTGTTCTACCTGACTGGCCTTTGTCACAGTGCAGATAAAGGAGAATTGAGCTGCGAGATAATATAGTGCAACCACCCAGAAGCTGTTGTTTTGAAATTCTAGCCTAGACAAAGGAGTATTTGTTTTTCCAGGTACAAGATTAAGTTCTTATACGGTGTTTAGTTCTGTCTGGCGTTTTTTTCTCAATCTCTTCAGACACAGAATTAGCAATACAAAGTTTGGTAAGAAAAAGATGAAGAAAAAAAAAACAGTATTTGAGCCAGGAGCACATTTTTTTCGAAATATTTCAGATGAAAGTGGAGAGAAAATGATGCATTAGTTGGCCCTGTTTGAAGGTGAGCTGAAGCCCCCTTAGGTGCTGCCGAGAAAGGCCTTTAGCCCAAGATTAAAGGAACCAAGCCCTCTTTAATGATTGCATATTGCCTCATTTTACTATGATGAGTGACATCGCTACTTGCTTATGTAAGAACCTTTTTTCATGTTGCACCGATGAGTGAAATGTTTAATCATACCGTATTAAGCTATTTATTCTCCCTTGACTTGTTCCGAGGTGAAGTTTAAAAAAAAAACGCCTTTGCATTCAGCAATTCAAAATAAATGTACAATTTAGCTTTCATTAGAAATACATTTCAGTTTTCGCTTTTGATCCCAATTAACTAAGCATCGGGCATCAATTTATATCTTTTTCATGATGCAACTGACACCTGGAAGTAATTGCAATCGCATAGCCGTGACAGTGTTACACTCCATGATCCCATAAACAACATGTCCCAAAAAAGTTTTCTCAAGTTATTTGTTGCATCAAGATAATCATTGAAACATTTATGAGTTAGTTAATAGTCATTTAATGCTAATGGGAAATATATGTACTTGCAACTCATACGGATGGATAAATGGATTGTTGACCAAATGCAAGTGCACACATTCCCTCTGCTTCATTAGACCTGAACATAAGCTTGATAATACTCCTCCGACCCACTCGGCCGACCCCCAAAAAAACTCTAATCATATTTGCACTGATTCCCAAAACATAAGCACTTTAACTTTTACTCAGATATGCTAATATGACTCCATACCACCAGCGCCTACAAGACACAAACTCTCGGTGATGTGTGTATTTTTTTGGGCCGTTCCAGCCAGCTCAATACCTTTCCAGTTTATACGCTGCCAAGTTAATCAACGTTGGGTTGAAATGCGAGAGATCACAGGCACTTTAGCTGCTGACGCACCCGGCGTTCCTCAAAGGCGAATGGCTGATGGATCTCCTGTGTTCATTATGGAGCGAAAGAGTTCTCTTTAATCAGCCCTGGAGTCACTTATCATAAGGACGTCTTGCCACACACACACATACTAGGATAAATACACACACACACACACACACACACACACACACACACACACTGACACGCACTCTTTCAAAAAACACACACTCCTTCATGCAGAAATGCACACATGGGAATTCATATACGTCAGGATGCCTCGCCACGCACGCATGCACACACGCACGCACGCACGCACGCACGCACGCACACACACACGCACACACACGCACACACATGCACACACACACTTTGGTTATCGAGAGACTTCCAGCAATGCACACAAAGGAGGGAAAGTGGCCGGGTATGAAGATCACAGAGCATAGATGTACAGATACAAAACATGTATATCACATGCTGTCACACATATGTTCACACACTAACGTCTTTGAGATCCTCCCAACCAGCAGTGCACAGCGTCTAAGGGGAGATATATGTGGATGGATCTTACGAGACCTTAATTACAGCACTTTACACACACACACACACACACACACACACACACACACACACACACACACACACACACACACACAGCTGCAATTTCATCCATACCCGACTTCAATGTGACAGACTGATAGAATGAGATCTTGTGGCAGACCGTGTCTAAGAACTGAATAAATATTTGTGGTTTTGTGTTCAAATGCTTGTCCGGGGGGGATGAAGGTAAATAGATGCGTCTGTATATTTGTGTCTGTACTTTGTCACTTTTGTGTGAGCGTTTGACTGTTTAGATGACTGACTGCGTGGGTGTTTGTAGTGTGTGTGTGTATTTATGTGTGTGTATTTATGTGTGTGTGTGTATGTGCCAATCTCTTTAGATTGTGGACAGGCGTACACTGATTTAATCACTCCCCAGGCGTGGGGGAGGCTGTGAGGCAGATAGGAACAGACAAATGCGACAAGGCGAAAGAAGGAGAGAGCATGCTCGCCCCGCGGGCCCACGCCGCTGCTGCACACTAAATACAGACTTGTGCACATAAATAATCATGTATGCTCTAAAACTAAAAGTGTATGCTTGTGTGCACGATGTTGAATGTGTTCTGTGTTTAATCCTAGTTGTGTGTGTTGTTGTGTCTACATATGTGGTTAAAGGTGGAGTCAGCAATTATGGAGAATGCTTGCTGTCAAAAAAAAATCAAAATCAGTGAAATCTCTTAACAATCTGTTGTTCAGTGTCCGTACTGTGTGTGTGTGCGCTGGAGAAAAAAGGCATGATGCTAGCTATGATAGGCCCCCTTTGTTTGCCATTTGTTTACATACACGTTTACAGAGCCTAGGATGTGCATCAACACCACATTTTATTTCAACTCACACACAGTAGGTCAGGTAGCAGATCAAAAAGAGATCTTAAATGTTTTTTTTTTACAAAAAGTGATTTTGACATTAACAACAAGCATCATCCAGAATAGCTAACTGCCCCTTTTATTATGTGTTACCTTGCCTGTGTGTGTGTGTGTGTGTGTGTGTGTGTGTGTGTGTGTGTGTGTGTACATTTCGGATGCACCTATACTGTACACATTTGGTCCCAGCCAGAGGTCACTAATGGAGAACATGGTGGTAATGGTCCCGGACAGTTCAGGTTGTTCTGTAATCTCATCACATTTAACTCAATAAGGTAAAGGTTAGTCTGCCCCCCTCCTCACTCACACACACACACACACATACACACACACACACACACACAGACCCATAGACGCCCTGTCCCTACCTTGACCCACTGAAAAACAGAAGGCATGGCACAACAACCTCAGGGCTTCTGATGGTCGCCACATCAAGACTTATTCAGTTACACACTCCCCTCAAAGCTTTGTCTCCTTTTGTCTCCTATAAAAATGCCAAAACTAAGGCAAAATAAATTGAGCACAGAATGGCAACAGTAGCTAATTTACATGTAGTGTCAGTATACTGCATACAGCACATCACATTACATAGATGGGACTGAGAAGAAAAAAGGATAATATTCCAGAAAATAGCAAAAACATAAAAGTATGTAGTGCTGCTATTTGGGAGTTTTATTCCCCTACTGTGCAAAGACAAATCTAATTTGGGCATTGACTCATTGCGACACAGATGCATTTGTAATTTAGACCAATGAATCAAGAATATTATTGAATTAAAATAACTTGATTTGCAGCTTTAAAATGAGATTAGTCTGATGGAAATTGCAGGTGGCTTAGTGCTTATTGGTCCACAGTATCTATCGCTAAGATTAGACAAACTTTATCTCAAATTGTTTTTCTTGCTTTAATAAATGTGTTTGGCAAAAGAGAGAAAAACTTGTTATATAACTTTTGCAATCAGAAATGCCCCCCCCACACACACACACACACACACACACACACTCACACTCCTCCCTCACCCATCTCTAACATATAGCTCATGTTTTTGTGTTCTTTTTTGTGACTGTATATAATTGAGCCGTTGAATTTGACACACAATTGATTTTCAAACGTTCTTTAAAAAATAGGTAAATTCTACTACAAGGAAGCACCTTTGATTTATAAGACACGGATTTGATGTTAACTGTAACATTACAACAAGCACTTTGATATCAATGACAGTAGAGTATTGTCACTCCCTCCCTCCCTCCCTCTCTCTGTCTGTTGCATCAGTGAATAGAGTTGGTACAGGTGTTGACAGAATCAGTCCATATGATCAATACAGGGGGTGACAACGAGGACAGACTGGTGAAATACACACACACACACACACACGGAGGAAACCTTATACCAAAAGCAGTAATTAAAGGTGGAGTCAGCGACTATGGTTAACTCTTTTTGTCAAAATAACTTTTTGTCTATATCAGTGAATATCTCCTAACGATCCGCTACATGTCCATACTGAATGTGCGCTGAAAATAAGAAGATATGGCGTTAATACACAGCCTAGGCTCTGTAAACTGGTATGTAAACACAGGGGACCCACTGTAGCTTGCAAAATGCCTGCACAAAGCTAGGCTATATGTATTAACACTGGATTTATCTTTTGGACCGTGAGGGGATATTCACTGATTTTGACAATAAGCGTTCTCCAGAATTGCTGATTATACCTTTAATTCAAAACTTGCTATAAAACACACACACACACACACACACACACACACACACACACACACACACACACACACACACACACACACCAAAAACAAATACTAAAACAGGAGTAACAGGAAGGCAACAGCTTTAGTAATAAAATATATGTCATTTTCCTCCACAGTAATCTGTGTGTGTCTGGGGCGTTCTGATATGACAGGCTATGACATGAGAAAGGGGAAGCAGCTTAAAGAGTGACCCGCGAGTCTCCCAGTGAAATGCCTCTAATCAGCCCCAGGGGATAACATCCTCCCTGGGCCCGGGCTGAGCTGGGAGCGGGCACACAGCGCACACACTGCTATCTGACTCTTCCTCACAGATCAATACCAAGGCTCCTTTTAAAGGGTGACATGTTGAGAGGCTAGACAAGGAAATTCTACTTCTGAATTCCCAAGGAGTAGGCTTTACTTTTTTTATTTATTTATTTTTTCGTGACTTTCTGGTGAAATTGCCTGACACTTTGTACGTGTGTGTGAATGAGGTTATCGGTGTTGTATTGCTTTCAGATTACATCAGCCTTATCTGGAGAGTGTGAATGGAAGGGACCGTGCATTTTTAGAAACACTCTCAAACATGTTCATGTCTTTCAAGAATGTTAATGAAATGACTTAGGGTGACAGCATGAAAAGAGACCTTATCAGATTTTACCTTAACAAACTTAAATCAAAAAATGTTTCACCTTTTTCAGACGACATGATTTTGTGTATTTATTATTTGTTTCATTACCAGAAGATTCATGAAAAAATTAAGCGCACTATGTTTTCTGTCCATGCCATAGCATAAATTATAGACACTCATGTTCTGGCCCCTGCCATAATGTAATCCACTAAATCTCCGAGACTTTAAGAATGTTCTTTGTTTTTGTTGAGCTATGTCTCACCTTCTGTGATATGTGGTCTCAGCCCTTTGGTGGTTTGGACTTCACTTCCCCGCATGATCACATTAAGATAGTGTTTTGACATTACAGGAGTGACAGCAGTTCCCAAAACCCCAAACAAAGACAACAGGCTGTCCCATTAAGGCATGGTCATCCAGCACCTCAAAACAAATTACTATAGAATTATATAGTTGGATCTCAAATGACAGCAAAGCCGTTGAGATATGTTATCACTGCAAATGTAGAAGTCATCTCAGAAACTGTATTAATAAAGTAAAGTAAAGTGTAGTTTTTTAAGTCTTTACTTTTTTTGGGGGTGAAATATCACAAAAAATGTCTCCTGTTTGGACCTGATTCATTTATTCAAAAGAAACCATAAGGGAAATTCAAAGAGGCTTTAGGCGTTTCTTTTGAACTCATTGGCATCTGAAACTTGTCACAAGCCAGACCAAAAAATACAAATCCCTTATAGATCATTTCCTGCGGAGGTTTCAACACTCACACTATTTGTTGTCTTATGTGGCAAACAAGCAACTCCCATCTGTCTCCCCAGTAGGCAAATTGTAAAACACACACGCACACACACACACGCACACACACACACACACACACACACACACACACACACACACACACACACACACACACGCACACACGCACACACACACAAAAGTATATTTGCCGATGCTACCTTCACCAATCTCCGCTCTGCATAACTGTCTTGTGTGCCATCCATTCCCTCTGACATCTGGCAGCGGGTGAGTGGGCACATTGCAGCTCTGCCCGTCGTGGCTCCATAGCTTTAGGGGAGGTCAGTGACTGTGGGCAGAGTGTGTGGGGTCCTTCAGGGAGAGGCTGTTCTGCATACTGAGCAGCCTGATTAGGCAGAGGAGACACTGAGAGAGGAGCCGGTGGGAAGACAGGCGTGACAGAGGCACACACAGCCCCTATACAGCGCACTGTCACCACTGGCCAGGTACTGTAACTCATGACCAAGTCTGAGACAGTCTTCCTCTGGCACAGACAGTGAATCAAGGGGAACTTTTTCACTTCCGGAGTTTTTGGGTACAATGGCTGTACTTAGACTTCTTACAAGGAACTTTCAAATGTTTATGAAACGATTGTTAATTGTTCCTCTGATGATGCTGAATGACCTGTAACAGCAAACAACAGATCATCAGTGAAAACAGCGTTATTTTTATACAATTATTGTTACCAGTCCGAATTTTCCCAGGAACTTACACAAAAGCATTTATGGCAGGCATATGTGTTTATGAACGGTACTTAATCAAAGTTGTCTTCGCTTCGTCATCATCATATTACCATTATTCATCTTACATAGTCACGTACACATACATTACGTCATTGTGATGCATCCTGTGGTCTCTCTTTCACTCACTTCCAAAACAAATGTGCCAGGTGTCATAAAAAGACGACAGCTTTTAGCCAAAGGTGCCGCTAGAATCAACACAAACGAAAATGTCCTTTTAGCCACTCTCAGAAAAGAGTACAGTCGACATAATTACATTGACGGCACTAAGTTTTGTGACAAACAACTTCCTAGTTTGCACCAGATTGGCCACACTATGATAACAGACAAATACATCAGTGGTTGTTTTATCTCTGTATGAGTTAAACAATGCAAAAAAAAGCAGGAAAATAACAAAGATATCATGTATAGTGTATATGTGCATACTAGAAGACTAGCCAGCGTATTTTGCTCATGAGCTATTGTCTTCCGAACCATTGTCTACTCACCACTGTCTGTCCCTAAGGTAAGAGCAAACCCATAAAGATAATGAGCCTATGGACAGGGTTGGCTCACAGCGGCACAGCAGACTGCCCTGAGCAATGCATCCCCTGCTCTGTATCTATGGACACAGTGTGACAAATCATTTGTGTAACGTCAATCCATCTAATCGCAACCACAAGAAATCATCAGTGTGTGTGTGAAACATGCCCAGGTGCATTACGCTAACCGATGAGTCTTATCCAGGTAAAAAAAAAATAACAATAAAAATCAGGCTGGCGTAAATCAGCCAATGATTGGGGAGATGGTGTCTGCAGCACGGCCATAGGGTTTATGAAGTGTCCCTGACGTACACTGATTACTGGCGGTTCTCTCTGCTGTGTCTCCTTTTCCCAATGAGGTGAAGAGTGGTGATTGGCGGCCTGGATATATTTAACGGCCGGTATGAACAATAGGTGTGTAGGAGACGACTCAGTGGGTTTCTAACATCATTCCCCCATGGCTCATTGGAATGTGTACTTTGTCAGAATGGGCCCTGTCCAACACGAGCATGAGCACAGACGACCCCAATAGAAACAGACAACAGGTGTTTGTAGATGTGTGAATCCGTACTGGCTTCACTAATCCATTTTGAATACGATTCACCAGTCAACGGTTCAAATGCAAAACGATTTTCCATCCATCTGCAATGTGTTGCATTCTTAACCTTGCTCATACACAGTAAACAAGACATAGGGAAGATTCTTAAGGTATAAAAAGTAAGAACAGTTGACTTCACGCTGTCTTCAAAGTGACATTACTTCTGGTCTTAACTTAACTTTATCTTAACTTAACTTAACTGCTTCATCATCCGAGACGAAGAGATGTTGGTACATTGGTTTATTGTTTTTGTGTTGGCAGCAAACTCTTGATTTACGCAGAATCGTTCACGTCCGTATCACGATGCATAATTTAATTAAGAAATGTCCACACATTTACACATAACGATATAATATATATATACCTGAACGCCCACACATGATTAAGCAAAGAAGACTCCTTACACTGCCTAGAGCAACAGAAGGAGAGAGAGAGAGGTAGAGAGGTCAGCCATCCGCTCAGATGATAATGAAAGAATAATAATAGAATACAGGAAGAAGTCACTGAGCTTTACCCACAATATCTTCTCTCATTAGCCGCGGCGCTAATGTTGCCGTTTATGCTTGTGTTCTACACCAGCTCCCCCTAATTAGGCGTGGGGGCTTCTAAAAATAAAACAGCAAACTAAACAGCGAGTGTGAAAGTACATGCAAATCTGTTGATGTACAGGAATAATGGTGGCGGTGGGGGGAGGGGGGGAGGTGTAGGGGAGGGGTGAGGGTAGGGGATTAGTAGTGCACTGCAGACTAAAGTAATTGAGTTGGGTAGTGCTGACACCCAGGCACAGTCAGAGTGCCCATGTCGTGAAACGTGCTGCGTGTGTGTGTCTGTGTGTGTGTGTGTGTCTGTGTGTGTGTGTGTGTGTGTGTGTTTGCAAGCACGCTACATGGAGTTTGTTTTGTGTTGTGTGGCTGGTGTCATGGTGTAAGGTGTTAGCTGTGGATAAAAGGCTGGCGTGGGATGCACAGATACTAATCCCTGTGTGTCACTGTGGAAGAGGGGAGCAGGTTGGTTTGGACTCTCTCCTCTCTCTCTCTCTCTCTCTCTCTCTCTCTCTCTCTCTCTCTCTCTCCTCCTCCTGTGAAAACAGCCGGGACAATCTGTTGCAACACCTGAGCAGGGGCACGAGGCGGGCACACAGGGCGCGGTGCACGGCAAGGACAAGGAGCTGTCAGCCATCACTCACAGCCACAAGACTAGAACAACATTGTTAAGGACATAGTGGAAAAAAAGAGATTCTAAAAGTAATACTTCTGTTTCAAAGAAGGGGGAACAAAAGTCTTACAAAATAAAATAAAAAGGCAAGGAAAAGACTCCTTATGGGGTTGGGCAGAATCCAATTTTTGATTCCTTAGTTTAAACCTTCCCCAAATTCGACAGTGATTAGGTGCATTTATACCTATTTCTAACTCAACTGTATGTAGCCTATTTGTTTTAGTTTCTCTCCCAAAACTACATTTTACAAGATGACATTGAACTCATCACTATGAAGTTACCTTTGCAGAATACTATTTTTTTTTAATGGACAGCGCTTGAACACATCACAATGTAACTCAATACAACCTACGTATGTTCCAAACGAAAGGAAAGTAATCAACGTAATCAATGTCATTAACTTAACAAACATTTAAAGCTGCATTCTATTATTAAAGATGCCACACACAAGGAACACAGGGCATAGGAGTATCCTATAAGGTGACAGGGCCAACCACTTTGCTGCCCTTCTGTATAATTTTTCTGAGATGAATTTACCATAACAAATAATACTAGAGAGGACAAAATAGAAATTCAGTAGCTCTCAAAAAAAATGAAGAAAAAATCCAATATTATTTAAAATGGGTCGAATGTTGACAGTTTTATGATATTAGGGAGATACTGTAGCAAATGCAGTAGCTTAGCGTAGTGTTCATACACAGCAAAGTGGCTGTTTGAGCACGACAGGGGCAAAGTAGGGTCAGACTCATCTTGATAATTCCTTTTTAGCCTTGTCACTCCGGCTTTTACGACTTAAAGGAACATCCTTGATCTCTTGACATTGACTTGGTTCCTTATTTCTTCTTCTTGGCATTTTTAAAAAAAAATTTCACCTTCAGTTAAATGGAGTTTTTTTTTTTACCATGGAATATTTTCACAGACATCATTGACTCTAACAGAATACAGATGCTTGTACTGTGGGTAGCAGTGGAGCGGTTAGAATGTGATGCTTACCTTGAATACATTACTGTTTAACCCTGCAGTTTATTATATTTTTCACACAGCAGTGACAGAAAGATATGAAAATACGATCAAGTGTACTAAGTCACAAACTACACTCAACAAAAATATACACGCAACACTTTTGTTTTTGCTCCCATTTTTCATGAGATGGACTTAAAGATCTAAAATTCATTCCAGATACACAATATTACCATTTCTCTCAAACATTGTTCACAAATCTGTCTAAATGTGTGATAGTGAGCCCTTCTGCTTTGCTGAGATAATCCATCCCACCTCACAGGTGTGCCACATCAAGATGCTGATCTGACATCATGATTAGTGCACAGGTGTGCCTTAGACTGTCCACAATAAAAGGCCACCCTGAAATGTGCAGTTTTGTCTCACAGCAAAATGCCACAGATGCCACAAGCATTGAGGGAGCGTGCAATTGGCATGCTGACAGCAGGAATGTCAACCAGATCTGTTGCTCGTGCATTGAATGTTCATTTCTCCACCATAAGCCGTCTCCAAAGGCATTTCAGAGAATATGGCAGTACATCCAACCGGCCTCACAACCGCAGACCACGTGTAACCACACCAGCCCAGGACCTCCACATCCAGCAGGTTCACCTCCAAGATCGTCTGAGACCAGCCACTGAGACAGCTGCTGAAACAATTGGTTTGCATAACCAAACAATTTCTGCACAAACTGTCAGAAACCGTCTCAGGGAAGCTTTAACTGCATGCTCGTCGTCCTCATCGGGGTCTTGACCTGACTCCAGCTCGTCACCGTAACAGACTTGAGTGGGCAAATGCTCACATTCGATGGCGTCTGGCACGTTGGAGAGGTGTTCTCTTCACGGATGAATCTCGGTTTACATTGTTCAAGGCAGATGGCAGACGGCGTGTGTGGCGTCGTGTGGGTGAGCGCTTTGCTGATGTCAATCTTGTGGATTGAGTGGCCCATGGTGGTGGAGGGGTTATGGTATGGGCAGGCATCTGTTATGGACGAAGAACACAGGTGCATTTTATTGAAGGCATTTTGAATGCACAGAGATACTGTGATGAGATCCTGAGGCCCATTGTTGTGCCATACATCCATGAACATCACCTCACGTTTCAGCAAGATAATGCACGGTCCCATGTTGCAAGGATCTGTACACAATTCTTGGAAGCTGAAAATGTCCCAGTTCTTGCATGGCCAGCATACTCACTGGACATGCCACCCATTGAGCATGTTTGGGATGTGCTTGACCGGCGTATACGACAGCGTGCACCACTTCCCACTAATATCCAGCAACTTCGCACAGCCATTGAAGAGGAGTGGACCAACATTCCAAAGGCAACAATTGACAATCTGATAAACTCTATGCGAAGAAGATGTTTTGCACTGCATGAGGCAAATGGTGGTCACACCAGATACTGACTGGTTCGGAGTCCCCAGACCCCCAATAAAGCAAAAAAATGCACATTTCAGAGTGGCCTTTTATTGTGGACAGTCTAAGGCACACCTGTGCACTAATCATGATGTCAGATCAGCATCTTGATGTGGCACACCTGTGAGGTGGGATGGATTATCTCAGCAAAGCAGAAGTGCTCACTATCACACATTTAGACAGATTTGTGAACAATGTTTGAGAGAAATGGTAATATTGTGTATCTGGAATGAATTTTAGATCTTTCAGTCCATCTCATGAAAAATGGGAGCAAAAACAGAAGTGTTGCGTTTATATTTTTGTTGAGTGTACATTTAACTTTCTAATATTAAGT
This sequence comes from Hyperoplus immaculatus, assembly GCA_949357725.1. Taxonomy (NCBI): domain Eukaryota; kingdom Metazoa; phylum Chordata; class Actinopteri; order Uranoscopiformes; family Ammodytidae; genus Hyperoplus; species Hyperoplus immaculatus. The sequence goes on from OX442349.1 coordinate 3,962,361, forward strand.
GTTGTGTGCAAAGGATCAACTACAGTACGTTATTTAACATTAATAGCATAATTTTCTCTACAGAGCACTTATGATAAGCAAATACATGAATATGTGTGTATAATATATCTGTATATTATTGAGTTGTTCTAGTTTTTGCAAACAAATGCCCCATATTAAATAAAGAATCCAGGTACAAAGCATGGCTGATTCTAAACCTGAAACCATGAAATATGGTTTTGCCCGACCAACAAAGCAGTCTAGTAGAGTATAATGTAATAATGTAAAACGAAATGGCCGAAGCCGTTTCAAATGTCTAGCAATTAAAAATAATAGTCTTTTTGTTTTTCTTTCGGCTATAGGCTGTTAAAATAAGTCATCACATAAAAAGAAAAAAAAAATTGGAAAATGTTGGTCTCTTTTCGCATTATTTAGATTCATAAAGAAGTGATCCATAATTGTGGGACAGGATTATCATGTGCCTTGCTACTATTGATTGGATTGTCTACTGAAGTTCTACAATACAATAACAGGCCGCTTTGAAAAAAACCTATAAACAAAAACAACTTTTACCCTCAAATAGATGAATGTAAGCAACTTAAACTCCCAGTCTCAAGTCTTTCCCTTAAGAGCGAACTGGAATTACAGGGTGTATATGAGTTTTTCACCACTCTCTGAATTCTGCGGTGCTTTAAGAGGCACTTTGCTATGATTACAGCTCCAATCCAGTGTGTATTTTCTACCTTATCTGACGCATATCATCAAGCCGCCAATATCCCGGCCAATTCGCATTGATAGTGGATGTTATTTGAGCGATATACTGAGTTTTTAAACTTGTTCTGCAAGCAATGTCAACTGAGGACGCCAAAAAATCGTTGTTATGGAAATGACAGCTCTGTGACATTATGCAGATGAAACAAGCGGATTGGGCTAAAGTAAATGGGAAAAGCAATGTGCTTGGGAAAATGTTGTATTATCTTTTTAGCTAGTACTCTTGGAGGAATGAATGCAGCTCGATCGTAATTTTGAAATACAAGCAAAGCACTGTGAATAAACATCTGATAAGAGCTATGACCTTCCTCCCAGGGGGATCTCTGTAACATCCCAGATACAGAGACATATTAAGGGAATACCACTCAGGTGTGTGATGGGTGGACATGCTTTATCTTTCCACTGCATTCCTCCAAATATCCAAACAAACATCGGTATGTCTCATAGGTCAATAGGTAGTTTAAACTGTACTTTGCAGATACACCACTGGCATTACTTGTAGCACTTTACTATTACATGGTACTGACTCTATTCTACTATACTTTTTGGATTTCCATTATATATCTGGTACTTACTTTTTTGGTACCTTCATACTCAGTCATGAAAATCAGGTAAAAATCTAAATATGCAAATAATCGCCCTAATAAAGATAGAGCAGAAAACATATTAGATACATAGGCCCTTAACGTTAAGTCGCTAACATCACTATGGCAACCAGCTAAACAAAGACGGTATACTATCATGGATACTTTCACGTAATCGTAAAAAAAAATGTCCTCCAGAAAAGTACCGGATATCAAAGGTGAGCAGAGTAGATTAGAGTAGCTCCAGCTAATGAAAAAGCTGCTTTTTATTTATTTTTTCCAAAGTAGTAGCACCATAGCGCCGTGTTCAAAGAGAGGCGGGTGGTGACTAATTTCTGCCTTTGAATCCCATCCATTTGGCCTCGCTTCCATCATCGCTCTGTCTATTACTGTGTCTCTGAGTCACACTCACTCCCTGAGGCTGTCAGCAAGACTCACCCTAACAGGCGTGCGTTCAAATACACAGACAGCCAGTCATATATGTACTGGCATATATACACATACCAACTTCCTCTGTACACTTCTTACTTTCTGTTTACTTTTCAAACTTCAGGAACCCACACAATTTTTTTTTCGTTTCACCTATTCCTTCCTCCTTGCTGCCTCTCTCTCTTCAACACACATGCACACACACACACACACACACACACACACACACACACACACACACACACACACACACACACACACACACACACACACACACACACACACACACACACACACAGAGCCTTGCTTCCCCAGGACTCCAGTCTTTTAATAGCATGGCTGTGTGTGTTGGCGTGGGCGGTGGTAGGGCCGTGCTGTTTCACTCCAGCTCAGACTGGATCTCAGATCAATATCCTGTCCCCCACCGGCTTCAGAAAAGCTGTCCGTTTGGTATCACGTCTGCTGTCTATCATACAAGGAAAAAATAACTACCTAGAAGTTATTTACCTAATAAATATAGATCTAATACATGCACTCATTCATTGTTTGTATTTGTATATTTCTCCTATACAACTAGCTTTAATAACAGTCATTATATCAGCATTAGTTTTCTTTATAGAAATACTGTCGCTTGGGATTACCTGTCCCTGGTTTTGACACAGTGTTTGTGAATAATGACTTAACGTTGGCTTGCTTAAAACGTTGATCTTGATTACACATTTTCTTTCTTTAAAAACAAGGTCCTTAATGCACTTTTATGTCTGTTTGAGCTGGTTTATTTATCCTATACAACGATCTTTAATGGCCATTATCTCAATTTTTTTTTTTTAAATAATGCTGCCTTGGAAAACCTGTTTGCTGTCTCTCATACAAAGAAAAAAAATAGCCTGATGGTTATTTTCCTAGCTCTAATACATACATTCGGTTTGAAGTGATACAGTCTTGTCACATCCATTCTTTGTGAATGATGGCTTAATGTTGGATTGCTGAAAAAGTTGATCTTGATTTGCCAATCTATTATGGTTTTGTTTGTTTAGTTTTTTTCCCCCTTGTGTGTGTTATCACCAAATGTTGATAAGATGCATTACTCTAGTGTGTTGTGTGTGTAAATTATGCCCGCTCATGAATTATATTAAAGCCTGAATCTCAGTAACAAATACAGCAGATCCAGGACGTATTCAGTGTCGAACAAAGCAGGTGCAAATGCTATGGTTACCATGATAACCATGAAACCGTTCCTCAGCTGTCCATGAAAATTGCTTTGTACACTTGAGGCGTATAGTTCATACTATTATACAGGTTTCCATTCACTGTGTCCAGGAGCTGTATGGAGACTAGAGGATTGTGTGTTCTGATTTGGGGAAAGCAAAATCACTGAATAAGATAAGATAAGATTATTTGCCTAAGCCATTTGTATGCAACAGCAGTACAGATCTTTTTTTTTTTTTTGTTTTTACTGATATTTTGCTAAATTCAAATGGGTTCTCAATAAATGCATGTTTTCTAATCCCCCCCTTTCCTGTAAATAGATTGTGAACAAACAGTATGTTAACAGTACCCATCTTTCAGGGTTTGCTGTATGGTCACAACTAGGAGACTTCAGATGCTGCTTTTGAGACAACCCCAAGTCCCTTTGCAACACATATTTTTTTGGGAAAAATAGTTATTTATAATTTCAGATATTACGCAAGACTTAACCAACAGGATACAAATAGAAAACACACCCAAATACTTTACCAAAACACATTTCAGCTCATGGACTAGCCTACATCTGTTGGGCTTTAGAGGTTCCTAAATGGCATCTAAATGTCATGTAAAATCTCCCCCCCTGGGGGTCAGATAGATTTTACAGCTAAGCTAAACTGAGCTGCAGTGATCCTTAAGGCTAGTTGGACCCGTCATGATCAAGGTGACTTATAAGGCGAGCGTGTGGAGCGATGTGACGGTGCGTTCAGGGTCTCATTCCCTGACAGATTACAGTGTTGGACAAGCTGCCACTCTGTGCACTGTGGCTGTGATGGCTGTGAAAGCTGGGATAATTGAAGTGCTCAGAGGTGGATGGGTTGGACAGATGAAGCCCAGGCCAGTCAATGGATCAATAGCTGTAATTGTGAGCTCCAGGTGCTGAAAGCTAAATGGACCAATGTGGACAGGGCACCGGGCAGAAGGGAACAGAAAGAGGTTGCAGGGCCATTTTGTGCCCAGTTTTTACTTTAAAGTTCTCTGGAAACCTGGTCTAAAGGGTTTCTCAATAAGCTTTTACATAGGATTGGAAATACATGTTCATAAACATAAAACTTAGTTTAAAAAAAAATCTATTTTAGCGTCCAGAACATTTGACAAGACTGTGTGGGTGTGGTCGCCATGGCAACAGTCGAAGTACCCGCCTTTATTGGTTCAAAATACTTACTGTAACATATACTGTAAAAACCAGAGCATAACCTGCCTACTCTAAACCTCCTCTAAAGAGTGTCAAACTTAAATGTCAATATATTTCATGTGGATTGATAAATATAACATATCATTACTATAATGCAACCAACTCCCCAAATGACATACATTATGTTGCAGGATTCTGTGGCACTGGGTTTACAGGGACTTTAAATATATGTGTAAACTCCCAAAATGTGCCATTATAGTGAACAGCTCAGCACTAATAAACCCCATTGAGCCACATGTGCCAAAGGAAACATCTATGATGTGCACAAACTGACAGGGGGAATAATACACCTTTACAAATGACATGACAGCCTGTATCTTCTCAGTATGTGGTATTTATAGCAGCATTGGTCGGGGTTTAGCCTTTATATTCAGCTATGATTGTTTTATCTCCCCCAGTGCCATTTCAATAATGTGACCATATATTGGCCTTCTATCTTCTTGCTGGCAAATAGACAAACAGACAGACTGCTCAACATTCATTGTGCGGTGGCAAACACATTTCATAATCGTCCCCTCGCATTGCTCACAAGTCAATAGCTTTGACTTTATCAGCGGGGAAACACACAGAAGGTTTGTCCACGGACTTAATTGAATAGGAATAGCCGAGCCACGGCGTCACGCACGCTAAGCCATTTTCATATCGCTCAAATGTCACCAGCCTGCTCTGGCCACCGGTCAAACCTCCCTGTGTATAACTACGGACTAAGAAAACACCCACAGCCTGGCATTAAAAAGGACTTCTGCACAGAAATAAGCATTATACTATCTGTATTAGGGTGATACAATGGCAAAAACATAATTTTTTACAGTGGTCAATGTTGACCTTTTGGGCTGTTTTGCTAAACCATGTCTGTTTGCGTCTGCATATTTCTCCTATACAACGATATTGTACAACCATTATCTCAACATTAATTTTTTTCTCTGAACTCTGAACCAAGTATCTCACCTTCTCATGTTTGAAACTTTCGATAATCATTCTTAGCACTATTCTGAAGGTCATTACAGAAGTTTTGGTTCATATGTTGATACATGTCTGATTCATCATACATTTTGTTCTTAGAAACATGCAGAAAATGCATTTTGAGGACCTTAATTGTTTGATTTATGAAATAAAAAAAGGCTGGCAAAGTACATAATGATCTCTAAAAGTAAAACATTTTAGCCCATGCAGCTGCAGTGTCCCACCTTAAGTACACGGTTTCCTTTATGGCACTGAGGAAGCATTATTGAACTTGTACCATTACAAATGTAGTACTTAGTAAGATGTTGCACATAAACGACAACACATAACAGTGCAGGACACACAATACATTTCAAACTATAAACACCACTTTGCAACTATGTCATTCAATACGTGCATACACTGAATGATGAGAAATACTAGCTATGCGGTTTACCACAGTCAGAGGTATATGCATATGGAGAAGAGCTGCACAGATCCTTAGGGATGAGGACAGAGACATGGCTGGGTGTTATAGAGAGACGGAGATGATGATTTTTTAATCTATGGGGGTCTCTGGAGAATGAGAGGATCAGTCAGCAGTAGGAGATGGGCTCCAGCCAACTCACCGGAGCTCTAATACACACACACACACGCACACACGCACACACGCACACACACACACACACACACACACACACACACACACTGCCGCTGGTAATTTACACTCAGCCATGCCATGACTGAGCCTGAGTGAAGGTGAAATGCATAACGATGTGTATGAGAGGGAGATTTATCCCTGTCTTTAGAGATGTTAAGAGGATGCTTGGGTAGAAGGACAAAGGATTACATTTAACCTTTTTTACATCCACCCCGCCCCTCAATTGTTAAATCACTGACATGACAAGCAACTCAACTCGGAATAAGGACAGTACAGGGAAGGGTCAGGATAGTGACGGGGCCATAGGATGACAGTGTAAAAGAGATGTATTAGAAAATGAAATAAAGATGTAGAGGGAGAAGGCACTGACAGTTATATGGAGATGTTGGAGGCCAGAATTGTAATTGCAAGAAGAAGTAGCATAAACCTCTTACGCACATACAGTTCCCAGTAAAATAGCGGTAATACATGTGTGGCACGGCTAGGGATTTTAACTCTTCACACATTTATGAAACGTGTTCAAAACATGACAGGGCAAAGCCGGTAAAAGTAGTACTGTCTGCATTACATTACATGTCATTTAGCAGACACTTTTATCCAAAGCGACATACAACTGGAGCACACATTCATACACCAATAGCAGCAGCCACCACGCAGGGTGCAAGCTAACTATCGGGAGAAATGTAGGGTTCAGTGTCTTGCCCAGGGACACTTGGACATGTGGCGGGGAGACGGGGGATCGAACCACCGACCCTGCAGTTGGGTGTTAAAAAAAGAAATTGAAGTTCGATTTGGTTTCGAGCCACTGCTGTTATCTTTCGTCAAACGAACGTGAGGAAGTAACTACCTGCCCTTCCTGGGAATTTTTCAGCTTACATTCAAAACACACATTACCTGTGATGTTACTATAGGTCTTGAGGTGGGAAATTGCCTTTCTGAA
>OX442349.1:3974106-4004106 GCA_949357725.1 Hyperoplus immaculatus
ATGTCTTTGCTTCCGTGTCCTTCATCACCATCAATCAGTTGATAATTTTATCAAACGCCCCACGCCACCGGCAGTCCACACACAAGCAAGCAGGGGCCACACCAAAACAACACGTGACCTTAATAATAACGTATTCCTTTCACCACTACTTCCTCCTACAAAATGTGCCAGGGGGATTTATTAAAAACACTTCCCATGGTTAACAATTTACATATGGCCAATATCACTAGACTTCATTAAATGAATAATCTGGGATCACATCTTCTCCTCAGATGTTTGTAAATCCAATTATTGCTTTATCAAATAGGATTTCCCTGTTATTATTTTTATTTTATTTTGTCCCAGGGTGTGGTGTATAGGCGCGCGGCAGTGAGTGTGGGGAGATGATGAAATTGGTGCAGTTTAATATCAGCGACTGCCTGATAAATGTGTTTGGTTTCATCACTGCAGCAGCAGTCCAAAAGGGCAGGCGCGGTGCTCGGGCCACTGCTGGGAACGACTTCTACCTTAATCATATTACATCAGCGTAGCTCCAAGGCTCGTAGAGGACATTTGCACAAAAGGAAATGTATGTAGGACAAAACTTATGGGTGAGGAACAAGGAAGCACCCCAAGCCCAAGCCCAAGCCACAGCCACAGCCACAGCCACAGCAGGGAGGCTATACTGTAGTTTATACAATACTGCAAAGACTAGAATAGTTCTGTTTACTGTTTAAAGACGCTGAGAAACTATAACTTTCCAAGGGGGGTGTAATCAGTTGTGAAGCGTCAAGTAGACAACAGGGATCGCAAAAAATATCGATAATAATAATCGATAATACTGTAATATTTGTCAGATTCTCAAATTTCAGTCTGTCCGTGTGTCTTAAAGACCCTTGGCCGCACTAGCTAATACAGCTCCAAAGATAAGCCAAAAAGCAATAACTACTTCAACAAAATGTCCCATTCTACATCACCTTTTTTACCATATTTGGCAAAAATCAACCATTTGCATAATCAAAAAAAATTAAAATTACTTACTGTGCAGCCATGTTTTTTTTTATTTTGCAACGTAAATCAAGCGCCAAGGTGCCCAGAGAACATTTTGCACTCAAGGAAATGTGTGTAGGACAAAACTGATGGGTGAGGAACAAGGAAGCACTCCAAACCCAAGCCCAAGCCACAGCAGGGAGGCTATAGCCTACAGTGCTGTAAAATACTAGAATAGCTGTGTTTACTGGTTAAAGACACGGAGAGACTATAACTTTTTCCAAGGGGGGGGGGGGAATGTAATTAGCCATGAAGCGTCAACTAGACAACAAAGAACCCAACATGAAACTGCCTCTGATGAATATCCTTGAACTCTAGTGGAGGAGATAGTACTGTATCTTTAAAACAACAAACAGATCCCACGTCTCTGTCTGTGGTATCCCTTGATCTCTCGTCTTTACACTATTCCATCTCCATGTTTTCAAAATAATAACAAAGGAAATAGGGGTTGGGTGGATTCCTCCATTGGGGCCTACGCGATACAACTGTTCTTATAAGTTTTCCCTGGAAGTAAAGAAAAGAGTAAAGACAGAGAGAGAGTCCCCAGAGTTTCTGTGTCCACTCTGAATGACACTCGAAGCGGCATGGGCTCCCCGGAGAGGCGTAGGCAAAAGGAAGGAGAAAAAAAAAACTAAAAAAAGAAAAACGTAGGCCTATCCTACTTTATTTTTTTCTCTCATCTTTGATGCTCCTTTGCTTCAAACCTGGGTATTCTCTTTCTCTTTGTAGCACACAACACAAATGAAAACATGTGAGGAATAGCAGAGAAAAATGAGGCTGCCCTTAGGTAGAGAGAGAGAGAGGTATAGAGCGTGAACAGGGGGAGCGCAGGGACTGTTTTCATACAAACAACTGAGAGAGAGAGAGAGAAATAGAGAGAGAGAGAGAGAGAGAGAGAGAGAGAGAGAGAGACACAGAGACACAGAGAGAGAGGGAAGTGGGACATATTTTTTAATGTGCTGCCTGCCAGTACAACCTTGCCCAAATACCTAATATTCCCCATAGTGCAGATGTGTGTGTAAGTCTTACATATATTACTACATGAGAGGGAGCTATAGTGACCCGTGCTGACCCATGAATGAGCAAGCTTTACTTCAAATGGACAGGAGTGGTGGCAGCTAAAAAGCCTGTTACTCCAATGTGAAAGTCCCTTTTGGTGAAGGCAGTACGCAAAAGGAGACATGGTAAAAAAGACATGGTGCATGATGGGTACATGCTGACAATTTAGCTAGAAATGCTTAAAGCTGTGTTGATTCTTTCCACACTATGTCCTGTCCTTGACTACAGAAAACGTAAAGTCTATAAACATTGTCAACTAAAAACAAGGCAGAAATGAGTAAATTCAGGAGAGAATGAGGCTGTAACCATTTAATGTATTTTTTTTTTTTGCAATGTATCTACAGCCTGCCGCTCTGCATGTCACAGCCATTGATTATTGTGCTGTTTACCCCATTTAAACACACAAAAAAACAAGGTTCTGCTAATGTAGATAGCAACTCGCCGACACCAAGTCAGGGGAGATGCAGTGCACATGCCCTGGAAGGTCGATAACCTAGTGAGACCGAGCCCATAGCAGTATCAACATCAATTGAATAGAGCACTAAAACACTGTCGTAAAGGATCCGGGCCGGGGACTTAACAGGGGACAACAAGGCAACGGGCATGACAGTGAACTGGATGCAGTGGCTTATAGACTCAGTCAGGAGACTCTCACTGCCAGTTTGTGTGTAGGGTATTCCTGGGGAGATGGTGTGTGTAGTTCTGTGGGCAGGCAACACACAACTAGAAGGGAAATAATACATACCAATGATCTTGCAATATCGGGGATCTGATTTTCCCTCATCGCTCTCACCAAAAAACCATGCTAGCACCAAAACTAGAAAAAACATGTCAGCGGGTTGAATGAGCTATTCCTGCTAGTATCCATGGTTCAGATATGGTCAGAAAAATGAGCCCACATTGCGACTGGAGCAAAAGACGCTCAGCTCATGGTGCAGATAGGGTTAATCGACTACAATTGTTGAGGGTTGAGACAGCAAAATGCAAAATTTAACATAAAAAGCGATTACCATATGCAAAATATACACAAAACAACAGAACGGCAATGTTTAAATATGCTATGAAGCCAACAGACATCATTCTAGGGTTGTTAAATGCCGGAACATCGCCAGTATACCCAAACAAACATGAGGCATCTCCATGCAAGCCCCACAACCCCCTATTGCGAGACCTGAGGGCATTTATGATATAGGCACTCTATTCTCTATGTGTCCCCCTCCTGCCTTGAAGAGGGATCTGTAAGAAAATAAGGTTGGGGGCATAGCTGGTGGTGGTAAACAAAAGGGAACAACAACAGCTCTGTGTCGTACGTCCCACCGATGGCTTATATTCCCCTAGGTCTCCCTCCTGCCTGCCTGCCTGCCTGTCTGCCTGCCAGACACCCATACATCCACACAAGAGAGGCTCACAATATTATCTGTGCCTGTGCCCAGTCCACCATCAGCTATTTATTCATCCCCATCCTGAAAATAAAGAGGAACGACGAAAAACACACCTTTTTCATTATAATAATTGTTTTCTTCATTCAAGAGCTTTTTGGAGCTGACTAAAATTCATATTTATGCTAATGTGTGCAGGCACCTCTTTTCTGCTTTTCCTGCCCCCACATGGGAGATGGGGGAGCCGGGCTAGAATTAATGACATTGCATCGGCGGTAATGTTTGCCGCGTTTCATTAGCTGGTATATCTTTAATTTCCAATAAACACAGTAATTAGGGGGAGGTATCCGCGGAGACGGGGCCCTGGCAGGCTGCTGCTGCTGCCGTGGTAACAGCTGTAACCCAATCTGCACAGAGGTAACAGCAGTCAAGGAGGACTCTCAGCTTAACCAAATCCTGGCTCGCAGTGGGAAAGGGCCGCAATTCAATTATATGAAAATGAAGCCCCAACCACAGATATCAGCCCCGGACGTTTGGCATATAAGTGAGAGGAGAGGAACTCAACATACATATGAGCGCATATGAGAGTCTGCAAAGGAGATGGACCCATCCATATGTATGGTATTCATATAAAAGAGAATACTCCCATATTTCAAAAATGATTTTCTCAGTTATATAACAATGAAATACAGACATTTATGCAACATATCGTTTCACTTTATTTCTTTAAAGAAAACCTTTTCAAACTCTAACCTTAACCCGCCCGTAGGTCAAACGTATGGTATTCAAATAAAATAAAATAAATATATATACAGTAATATATATTTATATATTTAAAAACGGATTTTCTTTATAAAAATGAAGTATAGACATTAGCACAGTCTTTCATTTCACCTTGTTCCTTTAAAAACAAACTTTTCAGAGGCTTCAGTATCTCCCTTTGCTTCAGCTTTCAAAAGCCTATACTCCTTTCAAAGAGCACTTAAAGAGGGCGGGGAAAACATTCACAGACTGTTCCAAAAAAAATCAGCCCATCACATATTAACACCGTGTCTTGCCTCACTGTGTGTGTGTGTGTGTGTGTGTGTGTGTGTGTGTGTGTGTGTGTGTGTGTGTGTGTGTGTGTGTGTGTGTGTGTGTGTGTGCGCGCGCCACAAAGGGCAGGCGAATGGATTAATCCTACACATTACAGTCAAAGGACTAGTGAGACTCATGTACAGAGAGGCAATTTACCATCCTGACCTTTCAATCTTTAAAACCTTCTTCCGAATATCCTTTCCTCTTCCCCCCTTACCCCCACGCACACGCACGCACACACCCACACACACACACACACAGTCACATACACACACACACACACACACACAGTCACACGCGTACTTTTGAATGCTCTCCTCCAACGCAAGTACCGCAGTCATCTGAGGATTTTCTTCATCTCGACATGAGTTGATGAACAGATGATAAAATAGAGGAGGAAAAGGATATTTGAAAGAGTTAAGGGAAGGGACTAGATGGGAGGGAGATATACAATGTTTGAGACAAGCCCTGTGTTCCACTATACCCACACTTCCCCTACTATTTAGTATAATAGCAACATATTTAGGGGGTCCCAATTATGGTGGTAAGATGCAGCATGGTTAAGAATACTCGTATGCCCTACTACATCCGGTCTTGATTTTTAGTGTGGAAATCAGCATGTGTTTTGGGTGATTCAGACCCATTATTCAGTGCGCACCAGAAGTTAAGTCACATCTAAGGAGCGTCCGAGTGAAAACAACCAGTGATGCAACGGATATAAAAGAAAGTTCAAGGTGCGATGGTATGATGAAATAAATTAGTAAAAGTATGTCCCAATTGTATGCCTACACTGCATGCTAACTAGATACTTCGTTTAGTATGCTATTTAGAACACAACAATAGAATTGAGAATTTCTCCCTTAGAAAACTAAAAGGAAACAAGGCCAGGTGAGCGAGTGGCTGTGCTGCAAAGGAGAGGAGAGCCACAGTATAATGGAAGCTGACACTGCCTGCCTTGCCAGCTCTGACCCCCCATTCGGAGTGTCCTGTTTATTTAGAGACAAACAGATAGTGAACCACAGAGAGCTAATCGGCTGTGCTAGGCGCTCAAACTCAGTCACCTCACAGTGCAAGGCGAGGAGGCTGAACACAAGCTGAGTGCTGCGGATATATCACAAGAGCTGGGTTTTGTTACCCAATGGGTGGGAAAAATACAGACATTTCAACATTGAATAAATGATTTAAGAGTGGATTATTTGAAATCTTTGTTTAGATTTCATTGTGAAAATGGTGCATATGTCTTCCCTTGTTCCATACATTAAATATGTATAAAAGATAGGGAAGTCTGGTGATATCCAAAATTTTTCTTCTTATGAACAGATCCCAAGAAAATACCAAAGCTAACAATGTATTGATCCCACTAACACGCATGTATATTGATTCAGCCAACGACCTCCATTCTTGTAAAAAGCAGAGAAGGAATTGAAAACACATAAATTAGCTTCTACTTTTCTCCTATAACATGTTACTTTATTACCATGACCACCGGGCAGTGTTATTTATTTTTCGAGTCGATCCCACGTACATCATCCTGCCGCTAGAAACACGCATTCAATCACCAATTGTGTATTGATCCGCAGCTGAAAATAATCCCTGAGAAAAACACTATTTACTCATGTGTGAGTAACAGTGTTGTATCAAATACAGTGGCCAGCATGTTAAAAAAAATACCAAGGCAATGTTTTAAATGTTTTCTGGGCTCAGAGTCATAGACGGGGTATGGTACTCAGAACGGGCTAACAGGCTGTTGGTTTTGGTCTGTCCTTTGGATTTAGTAAACCAAATTAGAATAAGACAGTAAATGTAATCATAAACACTAAACAATATTTTCCAGGAATGAATGACTTCTCTCTCTTTTTTCCTAGCATGCTTTTCTTCTGTTTACTCTACCTCTAGGTTTTAGAACTGCTTTTATTGGCCAAGTTTGACAACCTATCCTCTCCCTCCCCTCCTCTGTTTCTCCTCTGAGGACTGTACACATCACCATTACACCCGATTAGACAGAGGCTATGGAAAGGTCACAGCTCAATGGTTGGTCCCTGGCAAGCCTCCCCCATGCTGCCCTTCATGGGATCAGTCCCTGCGTTTAGGGTGTGGAAACCCCAGAGCAGCCCTTGCTTCTCTGTAAGGCACCTAACTAACAGCCCCTGAAAGCCAGTCTGGGATCACAGCATGCTGGATCCATAATGTCAGACATCTCCATATCCCCAGTAATCACCAGATCAACATGGGACTGTGTGCTGGGCTGTGATTAGTCCGTAAGCGACAGTGGCTTACCAGCAGTCCTGTTCAGATTTCGCACAGGAGAACAATAAGGGTTGACGTCTCCATCTGCTGCCACAACATTATACCGTCATGGCCTTTCCATCGCTACCCTTTACGGAGAGAGATTCATGTGGAAGCTCACTCACTTTTGGAAGAGTGTGCGACCCTGAAGCCTCATTTCTACTGAGCTGTGTGTTCTGGTGTGGTGTGGTTTGGTTCGGTAGCATTTGCATTTCCACTGTCAAAAGTTGTGAAGTGTACCAAAATTAGTGAGTCACGATCTCGTTGGGCTACTGGGCCTTCCCACATGGTTCCAAAGAGCTATACATTGCTGACCGTTGATTGGTCAACAGAATCATTCCCACGTGAGAGATAAGCAGCTGTGTGTAGACACCTTGGCAAGAGTAAAGAGTCTTGTGTTAAGAGAACAATGTCCATGCACAGCCCTTTGTTTATTTTCCCCTCTTCACTGAGCTAATCAGCGGCCTACAATGTGTCCGAATGCTACGATGTCACGATAGAGGCCGGGGGCCTTTTAACGACTCTGAACCATAGACTATCTAACGGTTGACCCCTGTCTACCAAGTAAGGGTACTGTGTGCAGTCAAACCCCAAGCCATACTGATCCAGGGTAACCGTGCCGCACCGAACTGTTCTGCTCAGTGGAAACCAGGCTTGAGTCTGGAATAACAGAACGCTCAAGCTGTGCCACTTCACCCTCCCATCTCAGTGGATCTCTGGGTGAGCATATGGCCTGTAGACGCAGCATCTCGGCAGGCTGGATTAGGGATGAGGTAACAGGCTGCTATAGGGAGCGCTGGTGGTGATGGGCACTTTGGCTGGAGCTCGCCATAGTCTACCCAGGAAAGGCAGAGCACAGCTGCTGGGCCCAGGCAGGGAGGCTCAGACCTAGTTAAGGGCCCATTACAGAAGAGTCCTCGTTAAAGAAACACCACCGAGAGGAGAGTTAGACCGACCAGTTAGGGCATGGTGGGAGAGGAGAATATTTGATTCAATAATTAATTATTCATCCAATCATATTTTCAGTGTGATCATGTCTCTATTTGGCTTGTTAAGGATAAAGCAACCTGGGTGGGTGAGAGGTTTAAATCCGCTGGAAGCCTGGTCTAAAATAGTCAAAATTAATATATGATTTCAAAGTTAGGTGTCTTAACAAGCTTCTACAAATACCTGATAGAACATTAAATCTTCTTAAATATTAAAAAAACGTAGTTAAAAGAACAATTGTATGTACTGTATAGAACTAGGTTTGACAGGACTGCATGGGTGTGGCCATATCAAAGAGTCATTGCTTTTTATTGAATGTTCGGGCAGAGAACTGCTGTGATTAGTTCAAATGACTTATTGTGTCATAAGAACCAGAGCATAGCCCGTCTAATCTTCACTGATTTTCTGTAAAGTTTATCAAACACAATTTATAAATATCTAAATATCTTTAGGGATTTTGTGAATTTGGATTTACAAGGGCTTTAAATTCAGACTCAAAAATGTGTTTCTTAAAAAGCCTGTTACATTTTTCTCCAACAGCTATAGTCTATTTCCACCTTTTTGTCACATTACATTTTGCCTATACCTTTTTTCCGTCTGTGCTTCCTGACAGGCTTATTTGAGAAAAGGCTTTTTGGTTAGTTAAAGCAGGGGGGGAGATGTATCAGGCTAAAGGGAGGCGGAGAGGCCCGAGGAATTCTGCTGAATTGAGCGCTGGGGAACGTGTTAACATGGGGCCCTGGCACCTCTGCCAAAATGAGTTAGCCTTACTTGATGTTTCAGCGTTGATTAAGAGACAGGGATGGGAATAGGCTTCCGCTCTGTTTAGTGAAGGGAGCAGCAGCAGGTGCAGGTTGGGACAAGCCAAGTGATGACGGGTGTTGACTAGCGTCTGTCTGCACGCTGCAACAAATGTCTTTGCGAACAAATATTAATCAGAGCATAACCACCACAGTGCTGTAATATGAATTGCAAAAGGCAATACCTACAGTAAACCTCCTGTTTCATATAATTAAACTATGTTTGTGTAGGGCAGATTTTGTATTCAAATACTAACTCTCTAGTTTATTTAATGCGCATTGTATACGGTTAATTAAAAAAGCTGAAAGTTACTTTGCCATCAATATACATCTAAATATAGTCAATGTTTTCGATGGCATCTAAAGACAGAACTTCCTGGAACTTATTTGCTCTCTGGGTCTATCAGTTTGAACGGATTGATGATAAATATATACCGGCAAGACGTGTTTTGACATGTTTAAAACATTTAATAATAGGAATTTCCTTCACTGTTAATTAACATCCAAAGCAGCCCGCTTTTTGATGGGCTGTCTAATCTATAGAAAATATACATGAGGTTACAGCACGCAAACAGGCATACCTCCACCAACAAAAGAAATGCCTTCATTATTAGGTTGTGATTGTGAATACATTAAATAACCTTTCAGGACCTTTTTACATTTTCTAAAAGAAAATGATTATTCAACGACTGAAAGAAATATTTGAATGAATTCCAAGGTAATAATAACTTTTGATGACCTGCCAGGGCACGGAAACAATTTGACTTAATTCCAATGTAATAATCACTTTGATGACTATCAGCCTGTCATTTTTTGACATTATAAAATTCCCTGAACCTATTGAAGTGACTGTGTGTGTTAAAGTTATATCCGCCCACAATCCAATGTTGTCTCAATAAAACAACAATGAGAGTTAAAGGTAGAGTCAGCGATTCTGAAGAACACTTGTTGTCCAAATCACTTTTTCGTCAAAATCGGGGAATATCTCCTCATGATCCACTACTTGTCCAAAACTGTTTGTGCGATGTAAACCTAGGTTCTGTAAACTGGTAGGTAAACAAAGCGTATGTTAACAAATGGGGCCACTGTAGCTATAGCAACATGACAAAAAGTGATTTCAACAAGAAAGCATTCTCCAGAATCGCTGACTCCACCTTTAAATGATCAAATTCAATAGCATTGTGTCAGGACATTTCTCACAGTGTATAAGCCTGGGGGAGATTCTCTGGAGAAGCACATTGGCCAGACTGACGTAGGAAATATTTTCCCCTCTCTCTCCTTTTCCCTGTCTGTAACAACCTGCCTGAACATTTCATAGCTGCATATGCTGCAGCTTAAAGCACCGGCGAGATTTATGCCGTTGTCAGCTCACAAGGGTGCAATCAGGAAATAAAGATCCCATAAAGCCCTCTGATGTGTCCACAGGTACAGCACTGCTAGGTTATTGCTGATGGGGGATAAAAAAAAAAACTACGTAACGTCTATGGTTGGTGTTTCTCTTCCTCATTTGAAATGAAAGCTAACGTTGTTAAGTTCTGAGTGAGTTTCACAAGCCGTAGATGTATGAATTGTGATTAAGTCAAGACACTGCAGGTGAATAGGGTAAAATGATTTACTTTGCCAGTCGGTTACTCACATTTAACCAATAATTTTTTTGTATTACCATTTATTTCAGAAATGTTAATATGCGTGCATGTTGTGCATATCTTTAAAAAAACTAAAATCTAGATGTTGGATAGCCAGAGTTAAAATCTTTATTTAATGTTCTACAACATATTAGTTTTTATAGAACTGATTTTAGAGAGAGAGAGAGAGAGAGAGAGAAAGAGAGAAAGAGAGAGAGAGAGAGAGAGAAGCCATAAAGAACGTCAGACTGCCAGAGAAAGAAAAACAGATTAGGGAAGGAGAAAACATGCACATCACGTCAAAGCTTTAGACCTCTTTTGTTTTAATCCTAAATAATGCTGATTTCCTCTGGGTTGCTGAGGTTGCCAAGAGAGTGCTCGAGTGTGTGTGTGTGTGTCTGTGTGTGTGTGTGTGTGTGTGTGTGTGTGTGTGTGTGTGTGTGTTTGTCTGTGTGTGTTTGTCTATCGGTGTATGTATGTGTAATGTGTGTGTATATGTGTGTTTGGTTTGTTTGTCCTCTCGTGAAGTCCAGCCAGGTTGGCATCTGCTGCGTTGTGTATACTACTAGTGTGAGTCTGCATGGATGTGTGTGAGTAATGCTTGGACCCACAGCTTATCCGCTGTGTCCTGTATGGCTGTTTGTTTGTTTATATATATACAGTATATGTGTGTGTGTGTGTGTGTGTGTGTGTGTGTGTGTGTGTGTGTGTGTGTGTGTGTGTGTGTGTGTGTGTGTGTGTGTGTGTGTGTGTGTGTGTGTGTCCACATGGCTATCTCTCGACGGGTTACGTAAGTATGTGCGAACCCTTCAGGGGGACTCCCTATAGCACTTTGTCCAGCTGGCACATTCTGCTTCTCCTAGCTTTGCCTTTCAACTCTTATCAAACAACTGATTTTTTATTTATCTCTGTTCCATCTCATGTATAAATTCATGTTGGTTATAATCTACATTTTAATTGATGTATTTGTTCTCCAGATAGTCTTAACTGGGGGGTGACTAACATGGCTTAGCTGATACAAGCCCACACGGTTGCTGAGACAGTCCACTTTTTCATTCTGTATTTTCATGGTGCAATAGTGAGGTTGACTGTTGTGTTATGCCTGGCTAGACAGTATCTACTCACTCCAGCCTGTGGTCAAATATGTGGTCAGAACTGTACAAGGTAAACATATACAGAATAAATATCTCTTACTGCGGTAGGCCTGTGCAGTTTCATGACTGATGGGGAAAGTATGCACGTGAAGGCCAAGCTATGTGTAGTGTTTCAGTCCTATCTGTGTGAGACTGCATACAAGCAATCACATAGTTTGCACGTCTGCATTCAAATGGAATGGCCAAAAACACAAATTGTACTGTCCTGCTCTCATCCACTTCCATGACATTTGGTTTGCCTTCTATTTGCCGGATTACATGTGAATGCAGCATTATTATTCATCTTGCTTAGCTTGCACTGCAAACCCCCAACCACCACCAAACCAACCCAACCCAGACCCACCCCCTCCCCAATATGGGCTTATCAAATGCTGTCTACCCCACTCCCAATCGTTTCAGCATATAGCGACAGCTCTCCCATCAATCCCCCTGTCCGGTCCCTGCTCTCCCCCCGATCTCCACTGCTCCTCAGTCAGTCAGAGCAGCTGCCCAACAACACCAGCCCCGACACTCGCTTACCCCGCCGGCTTCAAGTCTGTCAACCGCCAGGGCCTGTCAAATTACTGTCAACGTAAACAGTGGGGGAGTGAGCACGGGATGGGATGGGATGGGTGTGTGTGTGTGTGTGTGGTGGCGGGCGGGCGGGCGGGCGGAGTGGTGAGAGCAAGGTGGCGCATGTTGGCTGGGATGAGATGGGGTGAGCAACACCACACACAACTACAGTGTATGGGTCTTTTGTACTTTTTAATGACATTTATGACCAAACATGTTATGATGATTTATTTATTTATTAGGGGAACACACCTTTCCACTTGCTCCACAAAGATGTTATGAAAATCAAAAATGTACTATGAGCGATACAACACAGATTTCACTTCAGATGTTCAATAAACAACACACAGAAAGTCAGGTACGTGAACTAGGAACCATTTATATACAGTAAATGTTAGAATTTAGCTAATCAAAAATGGCCACTCAAAAATGGACGGCTAGTTTCAGTGCGTATTCATTTATCCCCTATGTCACACAAACCAACAGACATACACACACACACACGCACACACACACACACACACACACACACACACACACACACACACACACACACACACACACACACACATAACTCTTGACATAGATATCTCTCTCTATCCCATCTTCTTCTGATGGCGGCACCCACTCATTCCCATCAATGTCCCCCATTCTCACTCGTTCCCCATCTCTCGTTCAGGTAATTCCCTCGGTCACATCAGTCCTACTCATCTATCCGTGCTTTTCCTCCATCCCATTTCACCCCATGCCCCACCACACACACACACACACACACACACACACACACACACACACACACACAACACACATCTCTATCCGCCTATAGTCACAAAGCACTAGCCCAACATCACTTTGATTCCCGAAAAAAAATTGAGAAAAATAAATAAAAAATAAAATGTAATACGGAGAAGAAGAAAGATGAAGAAGAAGGGAAAAGTAATGGGCAGAAAAATGAAATGACTTTCCGGGCCCCTCATGTAAAAAAAAAAAAACGTGGCTCTTGGAGACAGGCAAGGCAATATTCCCCTCAATTATTGCCACTCACGGAACCCCCCCCCCCCCCCCCCCCCCCTCGCCAGTAGGATGAAGTTTTTAATTCCAGACCTCCAATAAAAATGGATGCCCTAGATATAATGAATGTGGAAATAACCCTCTCAATGTTTCAAGATTTGCTTGACAGTGTGTGTGTGTGTGTACATTTGAGTGCTATACACACACATGCACTGTACATGCTGGATAGAGTGTGGCTGTATTCTATATGTATTATAAGGGAGTTGGAGATGATGGGGGATGCTCTATATTTATCTGACAACTTGCTATGGGATTTATATATTCCATTCAATACCACCTCTATATAAAACTGAAGGCTGGACAACAATGTCCTTAGGTCCATAGCAAAGGTGAATTATCCTTAACAGCGTGCATTATCGAGAACTAATTGTAAGTTGATTGCCGTGAATGCCCAATCAGAACAAAGCATTTATCAGGGCCTGGCTCTATCAATCATGCATTATATGAAATACTCAGAACCCAGCTATTTCCATCACAACACAGACACTCTGGTATGCAATGTATTGTGAACATCTTACCGTTAGTCTGGCATTTATGAAAAAAAGTAGGGAGAGTTTTTTTTGTAATTTGACAACCAGAAATATAGTTGGTTTTCTGTTTTAGTTATATGAATGAATGATGTTTAATGGCCATTAATGATGTGCTATGGTTGTTGATGCTGTCTGACCTCTTGTACTGTCTAGACTTGTAAAACACATTATGGACCGCAGAGGAAATAAGTATTTGACTTTATTGTGTCTACACCACGGCAATCTAAAAGCTGTGTTTATGTCAGCTTGTTTTTTCTTTCACTGCTGTATAATTTGTCCTAATGTATAATTGTGGGTTCTAGTTATATCTCTAGTTATTATTCTACCTTTATCATCAAGTTATAATATATTTTAAGTTCCCATTCTACACATTTGTGTTATATTTCTTGCTTTTTATATATTTGTTGTAGTATTATTTTGAGCTATGGTAGTAATCTCTCATCCTATACCTGTTATGTGTACATTCTTTTGGTTTACATTTCAATACTACCTACAACACAGTTCAGCCATTGACTTTGTATCCAGACGATCATTTTCCACAGTGTCTAACCTCAAGCTCTCTCTCGTCCCTGATTGGTCCAGGGAAAGGGGAGTGGCCCCACTGTGTTGACGAGAGCTCAGGTAATTGGTTGAGAGAATTGGGAGTCGTCAGCGGCCGCTCTGACAGAAATGGCTCCGGCCAGCTGAGCTCCGGGCTTTCTTAAGTGCCATTCAACACCGTCACTCGCAGCGTCTTTTAATTGCAATCTGACTTTTAGGGGCCTTGACGTGGTCGTGTTATTACATCATAAACGCACACACACGTCTCATACGCAGACGTACGTGAGCAAACATACGCATTCAGGAAAAAGAAATGTGTCGCACCTATAGGCTATAATCCAGACACGCACACAGTCTCTCTCTCTCTCTCTCTCTCTCTCTCTCTCTCTCTCTCTCTCTCTTTCACACACAAACAAACAAACAAACAAACAAACAAACAAACACAGAGGAAACCTGAGACTAACAGCAGTAATTAAAGGTGGAGTCAGCGATTGAGAAGAACACTCAAAATCACGCTCATGATCCGCTACCTGTCCATGATGTGTGTGCACTGAAAACAAACACAAACACACACACACACACACACACACACACACACACACACACACACACACACACACACACACACACACACACACACACACACTCACTCACACTCATAAACTGACAACAGAACTCTGTGGGACAAAACACGGCAAAAAATAATCTACTTTGTCCTCGACTCAGGGTTAGGGAAGAGAACATCTTTGTCCTGGGTGTAGCTACGGGGATCAATAGATGTGTTTTTAACCAGTAGGGGCTAGGGGTTTTTTGGAGCAGAAAGACACACATAGCAGGAGGTTAGGTTAGGGGCTGGGCAGAGCGGAAATGCTTTATCACCAGTATACCAGGAAAGAAAACTGTATAAAGGTCGCAAGAAAGCTTAGGGGCTTGAAAAGGGCTGTGTGTATTTGCGTGTGGAACTGCATAATGTGCTTGACGAATATAACATTATTGTGCGGTGGGTGTTTCATTTTGCGTGCTGATATTGTTTGATTCAACCTGGCATCTGTGAAAGACCCCAGGACAGCCCTATGTGCTATTGTTGTCTGCTTTGTCCTCCATTATATTCCCAAGTAAAATCAGATGGAGCCATCATCGGTTGTGTGTGTGTGTGTGTGTGTGTGTGTGTGTGTGCTCATTTGTGCTAATGCGTGTGTGTGTGTGTGTGTGCGTGCGTGCGTGTGTGTGGGTGGGAGGGTGGTTGTGTGTGCGTGTGTGTGCGTGTGTGGACTATAGGCTCAACACTGTAACACCAGTTAAGGCGTGCTAGCTTCACCCATGCTGACATTAGCACAAAATACCCACAAAAACTGCTATTATTCTCCTGTCTAACTCTTATTCAAACTTTCCGAGATGGAGGAAAAAAGGGGGGATTGTTTGAGAGGAGGAGAGAGGAGTGGAACAAAGGAAATTTCAGGCTGAGTTGACACGCAGAAAAGGGTGAATTAGACGTTCTTCATGAAAAGTGAGAAAAGACGAGAAGACTGTAGAGTTGTGGATGCAAGAAGAGGTTGACATAGCATGCAAGCCTGTCACATTTTAGCACCCAGAGCCCTTTAGTGACAATTACATCAGCCGACTATATAAGGGCGAAGGGGTTGCAGCTGTATGGATAGAAATGTGCTTGTATTACTGCAGTGGGGCTAAGATGAACAATAGTGCATGTGAAAATGAATGTACGGGCAGATCACAGAATAACTTCTGACTTATCATTATAACTGCATGCATTTTGCATATTATCTTTTATATAATTGGGAAAAAAATACATGTAGGCCTAGTGTTTTAGTGAGACAGACACTACATGTTAAAGGAACTCAAAATCACAAATTAAAGGTGGAGTCAGCAACACTGGTGAATACCTGTACATACTTTGTGTGTTCTAAAAGAAACAGTGTTAATACACAGCCTAGGCTCTGTAAACGGGCATGTTGTAGGCTACGTTGAGCCACCTTTGTATACCTTTTTACATACCAGTTTACAGAGCTTAGGCTGTGTATAATTTATTTTTTTCCCACTGTACACAATCACTGACTCCACCTTTAATCCCATGGGAGATACTCATCTGAAATACACACAGTTTTGGTCTCTGACAATTCCAATAATTAACCCAGACAAGTCATACAGTAATTGAGCTGTATAAATTGGTCTAATGTCTTAGTCCTCCAAAATAAACAACGCTGTCATCATTTTTTTTTAATCGGATTGCATTGTTTTTGTCTGATACAATATGCTAACTTGCATTATTATGAGTAATGGGTCTCCTCAACCAGTTAAAGAGAGAGAGAGAGAGAGAGAGAGAGAGAGAGAGAGAGAGAGAGAGAGAGAGAGAGAGAGAGAAGAGAGATTGTGTTTTGCACACTATATGCAAATCAACCTGTCTTACTGTTTATGTATTTAGACGACACCGTTTGATGACGATTCAGATTTATTTTTTTTTACCTTTCACCTGAATCAGACTAGTTCGGTTCTGTGATCCCAGTGTTTATAATTAAAAATGCGTTCGTCGGCTCAATATTTGGATTAGTTGAGGTTTATGCGCAGACTGTGAAATTTAATTTGATGACATTTTTTTCAGCGTTATAAAGTGAACAGGTAAACAAGTACAGACCTTTCATACAATCCTATCTTTTCCCAAGTGCTATTAGGCTTGTTAAAAAATACCTTTCGAAAAAGGATGCATCGCATTTGTGTAATGTTGTGTAGTATACACCATTGAGTTTCTGTATGTACTGTGGAAGTGACTAATACAAAATCAATCGACCACATCCCGATAGCTTAACCACATTGTGTATTTTCTTGTCTGCTTCTGAATCTGTTGCATTTATTTACTACATTTCAAATCAAACATATTAACTTTATTGATTATTGTAATCATGCTGACAAAAGTGAGTATTATCACAAACTTTATCCTCCAATATCTAAGAGCATTGAGCATAACAGGCACAGTTTAACTTCTAAAAAAAATTAAAAAAAAATCTATTTGGGCTATAATGGCTATGCAAGCGGGGTCAAGTAATCAGTTTTTCCAATTTGCCGTCAGTGTTGCAGTCAATTTAATTTCTATTTAGATGGTAATAGTCTGTCGACTCATGTTTTTGCAGAGGTGTTTTGGGATGGGGATATGAAGGTGCATAAAAACAGCTATTTTGAATACAAATTTAAAATCGGGAAATGAGCTTTACTTAACTTTCACAGTGCAAAGAAAAAAATGTATGCACGGAAATATACACTATAAGACTGAAGCTCTTGTATAACTTTTTCAAATCAGTCCATGCTGCGTCGGAAACAACATAATATTTGATTAAATTGGCAAGTGTCTGACCTGTCAAAATTTCCTTTAAATACCCACTCAACGGCTGACATGTATGACTAAAACAGTTTGCGCTGTGCTGTAATTTTTCTATTCAACTCTGTGGGTTAAAATGAGAGACAGCAGGATCAACTGTCAAGTGTTGTTCATGTCTATCTTAAACACTTACACTAGGTAAAAAACTAGCTAAAGAGATATGTCAAAAACTACTGCTTAGGATTTTCACGAATCTGATGATTTAAAAAAAACTGTATAAAGATTTGGCTTCATCTACACACCTGTGTGGTACTTAAGATCTTGCCACACATCGAGAATTTTGTATTGTACAGATGTTTCAATGCTACAAATAGTAGCACGACAAAACTGCAAACTGAACATAAACACAGACTGTATATTTCTACTCCTACACACAAGCCCTGAAAGTAATGGAGTGCATGTATGGGGACTACAATCATTTGACCTGTGTGTTGCCTGTAAATCATTGATTTGTTTATTCCTTATGAGGAATGCCTCTGTTGAACAATATAACACATCCAGTACCGCACAAAGCCATATTATATGCTGCACCGACATATGTAAATGGAGGACACATATGTAAATGGAGGAAAACTCAGACGATCTAAAAATAAGGATGACCTGTTTTGTTACAACATATAAAACTACTGTTAGTCACAAAAGGAAGCAGGGTCGTCTGTGAAATATTTTCCAATGCTCAATAAGGTTTAGCTTAAAAACCCTCCAATAAAATACTGTTAAGGTTTTTTTCTCTCACAGTATCTGTATAACCCTCATGTACTTAGTACCTATAGGCTACCTAAGGACTGAGCTCATCTATTACATACATTCACCTTCCCTAAATGAAAATTATCAGCTAATTAATCAGCTGGCGAAGGAAATGAGATGGCAATGAGACTTTTTTTCTATGTGCTTTAATATTTGAAGGCAAGGTGGATCTAAATAACCCCGCGGTAAGGCAAGAGATAGGGACCCGGGCAGCTTAGAAAAGACTGATAAAGGTTTTTACCTCCATTACAGGAGCTAAGACGAGGATGGGGCCACTGCAGCTCACAATTCCAAGCACGCCTCTTGATTTGTCAGCTCTGGGAGAATGCTGTAATAGTGGATGTAATGGCACAAGAGGAGGCGGGGGGGGGGGGGGGGGGGTTGTTGGAGGGTGTGTGTGTGTGTGTGTGTGTGTGTGTGTGTGTGTGAAGGAGTGAATGACGGTAGAAAAATATCTGCAGATTGATCTTGAAAGAACCATATATCCTTGTTAGACCCCATGTCTCCCAACGGCCGCAACAGTCGCCCTCATCTCCCACAAACACACACATACACAACGCACACACACACACACACACACATTATGCCATCACTAACTATACACACGTCATTATCCAAATTCCTGCCTTGGTGAAGAAGAAGCATGGGGACACACGTATTGAGTTGAGTTTACTTCTTCAGACGGCTAGTTTCAGTTTTCTGCTTCTTCGATGAAAGACCCAATTAAGGTAAAAAAACAAGTAAAGGACAAATTTAAGTTTTATCCCAATGTTCTCACTTGAAAAATCTAAAAGGATCACGAATGTACGTCGGATGCATCCTGTACAATATGACCTGGCAACCCATTCAATAGTTAAGGCATTTTTCTAAAACAGGAAAATGTTAATTTACTGGTGGTGATAGAGGAAAAGTCAGGGAGTATTAATGTTAGAAGAATTCCTTCTCTGGGGACCATACATGTCTGTACTTTATTGCACAGCAATTATAATGTTTGTTGAGATATTCTATTCTGGACCAAAGTGGTGGCATGGCTAACACTGCCATCATTTGCTGCATGCAGCTAGTGGGCGTCCGGGGGAAATGCACCTGTTGGAATTCAAAGAAGAAGTACTGCAGAATAAATAACTAAATACATCTTCACCTCATCACTTGATATCGTGAAAAGAGGCAGTGGTGGATAACGCCATATTTCATATATATCTTCTACTATCTTCTTGTCCTTGAAGGCCACCATAGCTTCTGTAAATTTACATTAGCCCAAGATACACCACACGCCACCCTGCAGCATCCCTATAGCAACCTACTAGTCATGTCCTTTCTTATGTTGACCCCCCACACACACACACACACAAACACTCAATATACTTGCTCCATAAATAAAGCTGGCAGAACTATAGTTGTGCCAACAAAGATACAAACAGCCGCTTCAGACAGCTCGCACTTGCATCTGCATTCGTGACCTCTCATCATTCTTAGCGACACAGACACACACACACACACACACACACATGCACACACACACACACACACACACACACACACACACACACACAGACAGAGCCCTTTTTACAGAGCCCTCTATATGCACTCAAGGCTTCACGGTGCCTCACGCCAGCCTTAAGGGCAGCGCTGCTTCCACGGTTGAGACAGTCAGAGGTCAGCAATGAATATACATGTATGTGTGTGTTTGTGTGTGGGGTCCATGCAGGGAGAAATAGAGCGAGGGAGTGGGAGATGAATATTGAGTTAACGTGCCGCTGAACAGAGTGTATATAGGGCTACGTTCTCCCAGTCCCCCTAGTCACAATGTCCTCTGCTGTTAGTCGCAGTCTGGCTTTTTGTGAACATAAATATTTACACGGCTGTCACCAGGATTTATAGGACATTCTCTTGCTCTTCCCGTAAGAGAAGTATAAAGTATGCTTTATATTCCCCCTCTTTCTTTTCTTCAACTGCGGAGCTAAAGTATTTTTATTTTATTTTTTTTTGCACAATAGCAATGAAGTTATTGTTTGCACTGGGAGGCCGCTACCACCGTGTTTGTGTCTGTGTCTGTGTTGTATGCCGAGTGCCCAGGGTGTGTGTGAATATTGTCTTGTTATATTGACAGCCCTCGTGTGTTTTCGCCGGTTTTTCAATAAGCAATGTTCGGCAGAAGGAGTGCTGTAATATAAACAGTTTGGGATATTTTCCTGCTTGGTGCTGGGCTGAGCTCCGGTGAGGTGAGACAGAGGCAACGGAGGCAATAAAACACAGACCATAATACTTATTGTCTTTCTTTGCAATACTGTTGGCAATAAAAAAATACGCAGGCTAAACTGTCTGATGTTTATTCTTCTGTGAAAGGGTGTGTGTGTGTGTGTGTGTGTGTGTGTGTGTGTGTGTGTGTGTGTGTGTGTGTGTGTGTGTGTGTGTGTTTGTGTGCGTGTGTGTGCGTGCATGCGTGTGTCCAGACAAACTCTAAATGTCTGTCTGTGACCATTACTGGAATATTCTCAATCGAGGAAGCAACATTGCAAACACCTCTCTCTCTCTCTCTTTCTCTATATCTCTCTGTTTCTCTCTCACTCTCTCTCTCCCTCTCTCTCTCTCTTTTTTTTCTCTCTCTCTCTCTCTTTTTTTCTCTCTCTGTCTCTCTCTCTCGATGTGGCATAACTTCCGATGCACACTGGATTGTGGGTCAGAATCGCACTAAAAAATAACCCTAACCCACTGAATGTAGTAGGGCATCCGGGTATGTTTACTGCATCTGACCGCAATAATGGGAACATCCTTAAATATTGTTCTACCATGCTAAATAGCAGGCAAGTGTGGCTATTGGAGCGCAGTCATATTTTTCTCCCGATTTCACCCAAATATGCCAATGCCAAAATCTATTTTGTCATGCAACTCGTCTGATAGGTTGGCATGTAATTAACTCCTTGGCATGCACCGTGGGTTGTCATTTGCATGGTAATAAAATCCCTGCTTCCTTACTGTAGAAGGGAGAGAGGGGGAAAAGCTAGGCAAGCAGTGTGTGTGTGAGTTTAGCTTCAGCACACATCCCTATCTCTAGCCCTTATCAAACTCCCTAGACTCCTAAAAACCTATTTTGGTCTGAGAAGAGTAATCGTCATTTCCAGGTGGCAGACCGTATTGACTAAACATTGCAGTTTAGTTTAGTTTTGTTATGGATGTATTTAAGAGAGCTGTAGCAAATGAAGCTTTTTGGACAACAGAATGCTATTAATCCGACGGGCGCATTACAGAGCCTTGTATTTATTTGTTCCTACAAGCCTTCTGCCGTCCATTAGCGAGTGCTTTTTTACTTTTTGTACACTTTATCAATCCTGAGGCTCCTATTTCTTGGAGATCTCTGGCTCTCACCCAGCTATTGATTATGTACAGACAGTGTTTGTATGTATCAGCCAATACCACAAAGAAAAGGCAGTGTGTGATGAGTAAGTGTTTAGTATGTGTACTGTATGTGTCAGTGAGTGCACATGCGTGCACACACAAATAATTTGGTGACGAAGAGATGAGACATTTGGGGCACGAGAGGAGGTGTGAGTGAGTGAGTGAGTGAGTGAGTGAGTGAGTGAGTGAGTGAGTGAGTGAGTGAGTGAGTGAGTGAGTGAGTGAGTGTGCAAAGTGATTATACGTGTGTTTTGAGAGATGGATGAATGTAGTAAAGATTGCACTGGTCTGTCGTGGTACAGTGCTCCCGCAGGTCTAATGAGTGTGTTGCCGCGGTGACCTCAGTCTCTAGGTTCACAGGCTAAAGATCAAACATGGCGTCCCGGGTCGGCTCAGGGGATAGCGTGCAGAGACCAGTACCTCTCTCCCCCCTCTGTGCCCCCCTCTGTCATCCTAATAGCCTCCTATGATCCAACCCAATGTATCTCTATCAGCCCTCACCTCCACTCACACACACACACACACACACACACACTCACTCACTCCACAGACAGACACCTTCTCACCCCTCACTAGCTGTAATATACCAATGTCACTCCCTTTGTTTGACTGTCGTCTGTCTTAATCACATATTATGCTAATGTTCAGGTTCAAAATTCTAGTTTGGGTTTTTACTACAAACTGTTATCACGGTGTAGTGTCCTAAAAGTAGGGTCCTGAATATTACTCACAGTGCCTTTTCTGAGTCTACTTTATTCAGCCTCTGTCTGAAATGCTCCGTTTAAGAGCCTGTCTCTTTAAGCCCCGCCTTCCAACAAGCCCAGTCTGCTTTGATCGGCCCTGAATCTACCTGTCTATTTTGAATCTTCTTTTTTTTTAACCTTTATTTATACAGGTATATCCCATTGAGACCGAAGACTCTTTTGCAAGGATGACCTGTTTTCCTTTCCCACGTTACCATTCACACACACATTCATACACCGATAGCAGGCTAACTATCGACATTCACACGAGGCAAGGTGAGTGAAGTGTCTTGCCCAAGGACACAACAACTATGACACAGGTGGCAGGGCGGGGATCGAACCTCCAACCCTTTGATCATCGGCCGACCCGCTCTACCAACTGAGCCATAGTCGCCCCCAATCTAACTATTCTGGGTGTGTGGCTTATCACAGGTGGAGGTAGTGCTAAGTTAGGTTGGTATTGAGGGTGCATGGGTTCTCCCCTTATGACATCATAGGGGGAGAGGAATCTGACAAGGGTTATTGAATACAGGTTTTCAGAAAGGTGGAGAAAGATAGAGAGCGGTTGTTTGTTCTAATACTTTAGGAGTCATTAGTAAACCCATATTAATGATGAAAAACCATGAAAAAGTTCTTATTGCATAATAGGCGTCTAATATCCATTGCCTTGACTTGTAGTGCATATGTTCGTCAGTGGCATGCCCTTCCTTGTAACTGCCTTTAAGAAAATCTTTATGTGCTGCTTATGATCTTCAAACTCACTTTTCTCTCTCAACTACCAACCCCTCTAAGTTTATTCAGAGCTAGAAAGAGAACCATAATGAGGCAGAGGTTGAGGGATGATGATTAACTGCAACGGGATCCCAGGAACTAGCATATATAGCTCCCGATAAAACGGCTTTTCTCCGTGTGTGTGTGTGTGTGTGTGTGTGTGTGTGTGTGTGTTTAGACACTTTGATTTATTTGGCTGTGAGGTGCTGGAATACGTTCGGGCAGGCCACGTGGGGTCATGCGCCGGAGACATGCAGTTAAAAGACGCAGTCAGTTAGTGCGTTTTAATCTCATCTCTCTCTCTGTCTCTCTCTCTTTCTCTCTCTCTGTCTCTCTCTCTGACACGCTCTGTCTCTCTCTCTCTCTCTCACTCCTCACTTTGATCTGGGTGTAACTTCACAGTGAGAAAAGCTTGGCTCAAATCATCACCGAGACATTTTTAAAGGGCTGCAATTAGGGGGGCCAAATAGCCCGTCATTTATCAAGCTCCTTTCATGTCCACCATTTTTTTTTATGAAAGCACACCTTGTCCTCTCTCTCTCTCTCTCTTTCTCTCTCTCTCTCTCTCTCTCTCTCTCTCTCTCTCTCTCTCTCTCTCTCTCTCTGTGGCATAGATGCTCTAGCAGCAGCAGCAGCAGCAGCAGCAGCAGCCCAACCTTTTTGCTTGTGCTTCTAGGTAAAAAAACAAAAAACAACAAAAAAAAAATGTGAGTGCAGTGAGTGAGAGAGATAGTGGGGTGATTTGGTCTGACTGGAACACCATGACCGGCACTTCTTCTTTCACATCAGAGTAATCAGACAGAGGTTAGGCTAGTAGAAAAATAATATATAAACAGTGCCCTCCAAAAGTATTGGATCATTGAGGCTAATTCCTTTATTTATAAATGTTGATCTATTGTCCCATATTCATATGTTGGTGTCAAACCCAATTGTTTCCAGTCTACAGCAAAAATAAAATAATTGGTCTCACTGTTCCAATACTTTTGGGGGAAACTGTGTATATATGTACCTGCTATTGCCAAAATGCCATGCGTTTTTGGGGCATCTGTGTCTGCTTTCAGGGTGGGGCTCTGGTAGTTTAAAGGGGAGATTTAAATAAAATGGGATATGAGGAGGTCAGAAGAAGAATAAAAAAGGATGAAAGTGTAAGGAGTATACGGCAGCAAACATGGCTATATAGAGAGTGGCACAGTTTGTTGTTTGTTTGCAGTTCTGTGTTATTTACAGCAGCGCTCAGCTCAGGCAGACAGACGGGGAGAGGGAAAGACATGTGACCGACACAGACTTAGACAAAGAGAAAAAGAGAGAGAGGCTGCCGCTGCACACACACTCACACATACACATACTTCTCACACTCTCTCTCTTTCTCTCTCACACACACACACACACACACACACACTCAGTAGCTCACACACACATACGACTGAGCTCTTGGTAGCAAAAACCCTATTCGGAAAATGATATGAACAAAATGAGCACCTTTCATCAATATTTTACATCCTCAAACTACGAAATGAAACGTGCTTAATACATGAAATATGCATGGGTTCTTTAAAGAGTCGGTATGCAAGAGAGGTGTGTGTGTGTGTGTGTGTGTTGTATTGTAATGGTGAGTAAAACAACAGTAGTTACATGCATATTTATTAGCAGCTTATATTAATGGATTAATGAGAGAACGACCTACATGCATCCACAAATGTACACACACACACACGAACACACACACACACACACACACACACACACACACAGTACATAAACAAGCAAATTATCTTATATCAACATGGTTCGCACACACACACACACACACACAGAGACACATGGAAGCACAGAGCTCCAGCAGTGCGGGGCAGGAAGGAGGCTGTAGGGCCCTGACCACATAATCATCTCCTAGAGAGTGATCGTCAAGGCCTCCAACATCTCACTGCGCAAATACACCAACCTTGGACCCCCTGGCATGAGCGTGTGTGTGTGTGTGTGTGTGTGTGTGTGTGTGTGTGTGTGTGTGTGTGTGTGTGTGTGTGTGGTGTGTGTGTGGGGGGTGGGGGGAAAGGTAGAAGAGTGTTTACAGGAGAAAGAGATAGAGAATACAAAAAAGAGGGGGCAGAGAAAAAGGAAATTAAAAAGTGGACAGCCGACGCAAAGCAGAGGAGTGTGTTGACAGCGGGATATGGGAGATGGACAGAATGGTGGAAGGAAGAATAGATAGGCATAACGATGTTGACAGGGTTGAGGAGAAATACAATTGGAGGATAGAGATACACGCGTCTATTTTGATGGGTTAGGTAGCAGGGAGAAAAAAGGGCCGTTCTCTAAAAACTTTGGACTCTTATGTTGTAAAACATGAAGTAAAGATTTAAACGTCCGCTTTATCAAACATCTACATTTTTGATTTTCAAAATTGTAAATGTACATAAAATTATCAAAATTGTCAAATTGACATAATTATTCAAAAATGTCTTAAAAAAAAAGGTAATACCAAATGAATTGTTTTAATTTAAGTTATCAACTGGCAGAGTTCCATGATGACATCTACAGTATAAGTCAAACATGTTTCCCTATTCACCTGCAGTGTCTCACATTAAAGGTGCAGTGTGCAATATCGGAATATTTACAAAGAGAAACGGGTTGAGAGGAAGCAAAATGGGAACAAATAAGAGGTGGGGGTGAAAAAAATAAAAGAGAGGGATAGAGAGAGAGAGAGAGAGAGAGAGAGAGAGAGAGAGAGAGAGAGAGAGTATCTGTTTGCCACACATGAGTGTGCAGCATTGTTACCCTGGAAACGGCAGCCGCTTGGATTACGAGCTGATTAGTTGCCCTCCTCCTCCGAGCTGCACCCCAACCGTGCTGCCTTCAACTCAACAGGGTGTGTGTGTGTGTGTGTGTGTGTGTGTCTGTGCATCATGCTACCTGGGACATGGTCGGTTGAACACTCACACACATACACATACACACACACACACACACAAACTCTCGAACACACATAGACATACACACAAACACATCTCCACACTCACACTCACACACACAGTCTCTCTTCATTCAGACACTAAATACATACAGCTCAGTTGCCCATTGTGTTCACTGTAGCCAATACCTTAGTGCGTCAACATCTCAATCTTCCCCCCTCGGCCGGACTCTTGCCTCTCTCTGTGACGTGTGTGTGTGTGTGTGTGTGTGTGTGTGTGTGTGTGTGTGTGTGTGTGTTCAGTGTGTGTGTGTGTGTGTGTGACGTGGCAGGGTGCTAATCTTGGGCCCTTATCTTTGCCTGCAGCTCTGTACTCGCGTTCCCTTCACCACAAGCATCTTATCAGCCATCACTGTCAATCAGAGCGGATCAGTCTCCAGCTACCTGCAGCTGGGTCCGCTCGGCCAGCCCCCCCCCCACCCCTCCCACCCCCCCTCCCCCGCTCAAACAGGCCTTCCTATGTGTCCATTACCAACAGTAGCACCATACACACAAGCCTACCCCAAGCATTGTTCACTCACACACACATACAAGTACACATGTGCGAATGCAACATTGGCAGTTTGTTATTATGGCGGAGTTGTCAGCGATTCTGGAGAAAGCTTTCTGTCAAAATCAGTGAATATATCCTCATGATCCAATACCTATCCATACTTTGTGCCCTGAAAAAATTCTGGTATGTAAACAAAGGTTATCCAAACAAAGGGTCCCACCATAGCTAGCAACATGCCCTTTTACAGAGCCTAGGCTGTGTATTACTGTAACACAGAATTGTTTTATTATATATATTTATAATATTCACTGATTTTGACAAAAAGTTGTTTTTAACAACCAGAATCGCTGACTACACCTTTAAATGTGCTTGTATTTTTGGCACAATGACCAACTGTGTTGAACCGCTCCACTCTGCGCCCCTATCAGCTGATAATTACCAGATCACTTCTTGTAACCTGCCCATAGCAGAAAAACAAGGGTGAAATTCATATTTGATAACAATCTTTCCTCGAGGGGATTGGAGCCAAAGTGCAGCATTAATTCATAACGCATTGCAGCAAACAGCAGCTCTTTGGCAATCATCAAGTACACATAAATGTAATGCAGGCTCGCTGATGAAAACAAGATAGCATTTATGGCCAATTGAATACAAAAAGAAAGAACAAAATAAGATCAGTTTGAAGAGGTTCAGGCTTTACTTGGGCAGATGCAAGATACATAACAACCATTAACCTTACTTTAATCAAGTTTTACATTATTTTTGGAGTTTAATGAGAAAACTAAATGCATTTCACTGATGTTTTGAATAGTTTGATGAGGGACAACATTAAAGTGTCTAAATTAAAAGTGCAGGGAAGGAAGCTTTTTATGCAAAGGTAAAGGTATATGTCATTTTTTTCTCCCTTGTTTAACTTGTAATTGTAATAATATCATGCTCAAAAAGGCTCCAACATCTTGCCCAAAGAACAAATCCAGCATACGTAACGGATTTTGGTGTAAAGCGTACAATTTAGAATCCCCTGAAAATAAATACCTGCAAATAACACTACATAAAGTAGTTATACTCAAACACACAAACAAACACACACACACACACACACACACACACACACACACACACACGCAGTACATCAATGACAGACATGTAAATTAACACATACACTCCAGCCCATTATCAGTCCTCTCCACCAATCACGTAAGGCCAACCTCCCACCTACGATCACACACTGGGACACCCACCCATCTAAATACTGTGCACACACCCATTTCCTAATCAGACACTACTAATACAAACTGCTGTGAATTTATTGGTTCACAAGCCTCGATGTGAGGGCAGCTGCAGCACTGTACTATAGAACAAAATGATGAAAGGTTGAAAAAAAGAATTATAGAAAAAAATAGCACAAATCCCTGTTGGGCAGGTTTAATATTTTTAGGCGAGGGCACTTTGATGTGGGGGCAGCTGTGCCCGGGCTCCCTAATGCTGAAGTAATTGTAGATAATGGAGTTTTAAGGGCAGCTGCTGATGCCGGTTTAAGTAGGATTTGGGTTGGAGATTTATAGTGGAGGGAGAATGGGCGGACGGGTTGGAGAAAGTTTGAGAGGTGCGGAGTGTGTGTGAGAGTGAAGGAGGTCTGCATCGGCTTAAAGGGATAGTTCAGTGTTAGTAAAATGGGGTTGTAGGCCTATGAGGTACTTGTGCATAGTCAGTGTGTTACCTTATGGAGATGGCTATACTCACTATAGGGTCAGCAGAGTTGGCCTGGTGCTGTTTTAGAGGGAGCCATAAGGAAAACACACATACTGTAAATGCTAACCTTAGAAATGAATATCTGTTCAATTGTATGCTAAATGTAGGAAGCTTTAGTTTGCTGCCAGAAAGCAGCACATTTTTGTATTTTTTCAAGCGTAGTTAGACCATGAATTCATAGGCCAACTCGCGATGGAGCGGTGCAGCGTATCATTCCACCAATCAAAAATAAAGTATGTCAGTCTAACCCTAGAGCAGTGAGAAAAGCCGACATTTTTTACAATTGAACTGCTATTTAATTTTTAGGTAAGGTTCATAATGTGCATGGTGAAAACCAGATTTTCTGCTGGCGCTGACTACAACAGTACAAGAATGACCTCAAACAACCCCCACTTCAAAAATGACCGAACTATTCCTTTAAACGCTACAAAGGCAAGAAGCAAGGGTAAAGGAAAGAAGAAGAAAGAGAGTAAAAAATATATATATATATAAACGACTCTATCATCTAGTAGAAAAAAAGGTTCTGGGATTGAGTG
Source organism: Hyperoplus immaculatus (assembly GCA_949357725.1). Taxonomy (NCBI): domain Eukaryota; kingdom Metazoa; phylum Chordata; class Actinopteri; order Uranoscopiformes; family Ammodytidae; genus Hyperoplus; species Hyperoplus immaculatus. The sequence goes on from OX442349.1 coordinate 4,002,990, forward strand.
AGTAACAAAAAAATGAACTCATCCATAGTTTAGTTTTGAAGCAGGGAGCCCGTCTGGCCCGCTTGCTTCTGGAGAAAAGAGAGGGGGGTTACAGAGGGCACAGGCTGGATGACTAATTGGGGAGGATATGAAATGAGGCTTGACTCAATCCACAGCCCTGAATCAACTCTGCCCTACAGTATGCATCAAATGGGCTCCCTAAGTGGTGCTTTTCCATTGATTATACCCTTCCAATGTTACGCTCCGAATCTCCTTGTTGGAGAAATTTTGACATAAAAGAGAGCGGGAGGGAGGGAGGGAGGGAGAAAGAGGGGGAGAGAGAGAGTGAGTCTGCTCTGAAGGGGGTAGTTGAAATAGCGGTCAATACTTAGCAGGGGCAAACTAGAGAGAGTAGGAAAAGCTGAAAGTGAGAAATATCATGTAAACAGATAGCCATGAAAGCAATTTGAGAGAGAGAGAAATAGAGAAAGAGAGAGAGAGAGAGAGAGAGAGAGAGAGAGAGAGAAAAAGAGAGAGGACAAGGTGTGTAAAAAGTGAGTTTGGCTGTGCCGTAAAGGCAGCGGTGCGTGACACTCCGCCTGGCATGGCGCTCTCACTTTATGAGGTGTGGAGGGGCGCCAGTCTCCTTCGCTCCTCTGACCATTTTAATGATACAGTTTAAATGGAAGAGCTTCAGTCCACACCAAGGACTTCCACTCCCTTTGATCGGCACACACACACATACACACACACACACACACACACACACAGCCCTAGATAGGCATGCATAAATACAGTAGATCTATATACCAGCTCATCAGTGCACACATACTGTACATTTGCATACTCTCAGGACATTTTCACTCATTTGAGCAAACGAAAAAAGTTACATTGTGTGGCAAAATGAATCCAACCCTAAACAATATATTGTGCCAGATTTATAAATATGTCAAGAAAATACAAACTTATACCAACTGTTAGTGTTCATAGGACACTGACAGGTACTGTAGGAACTGGCCAAAAACACTTCAACACAAGTACACACACTGTCAGTCTTTCTCTCTTTCACACACACACACACACACACACACACACACACACACACACACACACTTTCTCTGTCTACACCCTACACACG
>OX442349.1:4009106-4036606 GCA_949357725.1 Hyperoplus immaculatus
TTTTCTTTACCCTCTTGTAAAGAACAAATGGCTTCAGATTGCACTGGATGTCTTCAGTGATTGGCAGAATGAGTTGTGAATAGCAATGAAAAGAAAGTAGGGGACTGTAGCTCAGTAGGGTGGTCGACCCGCAACTGCAGGGTCAGTGGTTCGATACCCTGTCTCCCCGCCACATGTCCAAGTGTCCCTGGGCAAGACACTGAACCCTTGATTGCTCCCGATAGTTAGCTTGCAACCTGCGTGTATGAATGTGTGCTCAAGTTGTAAGTCACTTTGGATAAAAGCGTCTGCTAAATGACATGTAATGTAATGTAATGGACACAAGACAAAATAAAATGCTCAGGTCTTTCCTCTAGCCGTATCTGAAGTACCCCATGAATTCATACTACTGATATGTTTTATTATCTGCATGTAAGTCCAAAAAGTGACATACTAGTACTTAAAAGTTGTTATTTATTAAACTTTCTAGGAAGTAAGACAGTGGGAATTCAAATGGTTGGACTTACTCTTCCATGTCCCTGAAGAGCCCACTGTGACAAATGGCTATTTTGGGCCTTAAAAAACTAACTAAGGACTCAAAAAAAAATTCAATTTTGGACTCAGCTGTCTTAGTAAACCACTTTCTCCTCTCCTGGTACAAACTGACTGATCGATGCCGACACCTGTTTCTATGGAGGCATCTCATTTTCTGAAACTAGATTGGAGACATCCTTTGAATATCACACATCTTTAAAGGTAGATCCACTGCTTGATCTCCTCAAATTGATATTTTCAAATCGAACTGGGTTGGGAAGTTAATTAGACCAAAATCCCCAGGAATTTGGCAAGATTTTGACGGTAAAAAGAAAAGAAAAATCCCGCCTGGAAAATTCATTCACAGCCAGATATTGATGCAACACAAACTCAAACACACTTTAAATGTTTTAATTGGTTTAGGAGATGTCAAATTCCTAGCAAGAGACAGTGATCCAGCCCGGAATAAAAAGCCTAAAAGCATCATTCTTGGAGGTGTGACAGCTACAGCCCGACCCTCATTTCCATCTCTCTCTCTCTCCACTATTTGTCAGTCTTCTCCACTTCCCCACTAGCCTAGAAGCAGCAATGTTAACACTGCTGTCCCCCACATTTTACCAGTTCTGCCTCATTACAGCTAAGAAGAAGTGTATAAATTAGCACAAGGGGAGTGCGCACGGCAGACTCCGACAACTCTACCTGTCAGCCAGCGAAAGATAGTGTGTGTGTGTGTGTGTGTGTGTGTGTGTGTGTGTGTGTGTGTGTGTGTGTGTGTGTGTGTGTGTGTGTGTGTGTGTGTGTGTGTGTGTGTGTGTGTGTGGGTGTGTGGGTGGGTGGGTGTTTGTGTGTGTGTGTATGTGTGTGTGTGTGTGTGTGTGTGTGTGTGTGTGTGTGTGTGTGTGTGTGTGTGTGTGTGTGTGTGTGTGTGTGTGTGTGTGTATACGTGGAGGGTTTGTGAAGCAACCGCTCAGTTTACAAGCTTTCAGCACATATTAAATCTGCAAAGGCTGACGCTCATCTTTGCATAATCATAACCTGAGGTATATCTCTTACGATCTCGATATAACACACAGGCAATCATATCCTGTCAGAGTTTTTCTCATTTTGTCAATTAAGGATTTTCAGTTACCGTATCTTTCAAATTAAAATGGTGTATCATTCTATTTTTGTAGTATAGTTATTCAGAGGTTCAGCGTCTTGTTTTCAGACACTTTCAACATCTGTGATCTATAGCTTTTTAATTGGTCTATTTTTCATCTGTTCATTCATTGTTGTGTTCTCAAATAAACAAGAACAACATACTGTAATATGCTGTATACTTTTTAGTACTTTTTCTCACATTGAGCCCGCAGAAGAAAATTAATTGGAATACTATTTGATATGTTGATGAATTTTGACAAGAATTTGTGTTTATGATTGATTATAACATTTAATATATCATTCATTGATAGACAGGCATCTGCTTAACAATGTAACACTCGTTATTAGACTGTATGTCCAGAGTTATAGGCAACAGCAGGTTAAGCATTGGGGTCATAATGAATCAGCAAACCAAGAGTCACTGTTACACAAAGTTAACTTTAGCACTTTTTTCCTTGTATGTATTTACTTGTGATGCCTGCACGGGAGAAGTGCACACTATATATGTACAGAAACGTATACAGAATAAATGGAAAAAGTAGCTTTTTTATATTTGTTTTGGTTGTATTGTTTATAACAGTCCCCATTCCCGTATGACAGATAGGATAAGGCACAGTAAATTTCCCTTTGTCAATTTCTACACAAGATGATTGTTTTCCTCCTGATTGAATAAAACAGCTGAATAAACCGATGATACACTAATCTCACAGATAATCTGCTGTATCCACAAGATTTGCGAAAGCAGAAAGCACTTTTTACAAATCTTGTAAATGTCACAATGCTGTTCATGCATTCATACTCAAATCAATGAAGAAACTGAGATTTGTTTTCCCCTGTCCGACCTGGGCACCATGTCTCGTATAGTGTATTGCCGTATATGTTGAAGATCAAGAGGACAAATGTACTCGGTTGTTGCCATCCTGTGAACACCCAAACCCTTCTGCCCTGCGGCCTTTTAAAAAAGCACTATTTCTCCTTCTCATTTGTCCGGCGCCTCTGGCCTGCCATTTTTATGGGGCTGCTTAAAGGCTCTCACTCAAGTTCTTTTGCGCCCTGTCCACATTCACCTATAAAAAAAACTGAAAAAAAAACTGTCATTCCAATATATCCACTCGCCCGCCTTCCTACCAGGATTAACACTTCACACTCTTCAAGGTTGTAAATCCCATAAAATGGAACTAATAATACAGTTTTTTTTTTGCAGAATATGCAGGGCCACCATGCCACAGAATGGGAGACAATGGGCGAGTGCATCCTAACCATTGTTGATTCCATTCACTGTCTAATCGGCAGGACGGCCGCGCACGGTGCAGCATGGCGTAGTAAATGCTTTTCATTCCGGGGGGATTAGAAAAACAATGGCCCTTTTTAATTTATTTTTCTAAAGCGGGGCAGCAGCAGAAAGAAAACGATATAGACGTAATTGATGATGAGGAGAGAAGAGGGGGTGGGGTGGGGTGGGGTGGGGGGGTGGGGTGGGATGGGGACTTTGTTTGCAGCGGTCTCACGTCCAGTGCCCGGGCTTGGGTTATTTGTTCTTGTTCAGTTTCATAATGTTAACCGCTCAGGAGCACTGGAGGTTGACAAATCTGGCTCGGAGGACAAATTGATCAGCAACAGAACGCAATTTGTCCCTTAAAAAGAATGTGTAACGGCCCCGTGTGGCCGCGGTAATTAGTTTAAACTACAGCACGTCTGTCCAGGAGCGTATCCCCGCTGCAGACGCGCTCAGTTTGTCCTCTGATAAGACGCCTGGACCATGCAACATACACAATCCACTTTTAACTGGAATTGTGGTATAGGACAATATCCAATTGTTTTGATACCTTGTAAAAAACTTCCCTGAATTCTACCCTTGTACACTGTATTACCGTTGGGTAATACCTATTTCTACTTCATCTGTAGACTATGTGTTAAGTTTCTTGCCTAACACTACGTTTTACAAGATTACATTGAACAGCACTTGGACACATGTCACAATGTAACTCAATGTAACTTGCATTGCCCATCTTTTCTTTCTAATTGTCCTAATGAGAAGAGGTACTGTCACGTAACACATAGCGAGTATTAGCGCTTTGTCTAACTAGCTTTGTCCCCTTCTGTCATCACTTGTATAGCATCTTCAAACACAGCCATTGTGGGTTGCTGCTACCTGGAATGCTCCTCACAAAAGCCTGTACTTCTCAACATAGCAATTAACACATTCAGATAAATGGGAATAATGGGAAGGGGGGGGGGGGGGTGAGGCATCCTAGAGCTAAAATGTCACATCAAAGGGTGTGCATTAGACTGTGGGAGTGTTTTTTGTTGTTGTTGTGTTTGTTCATTTGCGAGTTTGCATCCCTCACCACCTGAGTTTCCCCCGAGAAGTCACACTAGAGAAGTCGCATTTCCGTGAACAACAAAAAGTCTGCTTTAATAGGACAAACGACTAGAAAACTAATTAAACAAATTCAACTTTTCTTTTTTTTTTGCGGTGAGGAATTTATACTCACTCCCTGCCTTGAAGGCGCGTGTGTGATTTTCGGAGAGTGAAAATGACAAGAGGGAAGGGAAGAAAAAAAAATGCCGGTTGTTTATTCTCAGCATGCACACAGACAAAGACATATGGCAGGTCTATGGTGGGCCGCATCTGTGTTGGGATGCGGGGATCAAGAAACACGGATGCATTGGCCCGTGGCAGTGTGCTTAGTGACACATAATACTGCTATTGCACAATCTTTTCCCCTGACCCATTTCTGTGTGTGTGACATACGCTGGAGTCAATTTTCGGCACTTTTTCATGCACGGAGGAAGAAGGAAAAAATGTTGTGAGGAAGCTCAAGCATTTCTGCAGCTCTCTGTTTTTTTTTTTGGGGGGGGAGAGCTGCTACCTTGAAGCTTACCCCTTTCAAATATGAAGAGAAACACTTCAGAAGGAATAGGTTGCTGTGTTTTTCTACCCTCCTGTATTTTTTTCACTGTTGTGCTTGAATGCCTCATCATCAGTGCAATGGTCAGATGTTTCTTGGGCCATTTCTACATGTACGTTGATATAAAAAAATATAAAAAAGGCATTTTCCGCACCTCTTCGTTTGGGCGAAAAAAATGACCATACACACGTATTTTAGAACTTCTCTTTGTACAAATAACAATCGAAAAAACTATTGAAGACGTTGTCTTTAATCATGCCAGGCCAGTATAGGTGGAGATAATGTGTCACTTCAAACACCATAGAAGAACATTGTGAGCATGTGCATTGACCGTCTTCTTGAGCTAGTTTGGCGCATGCTCAGTACATGTTGACAACAATTGTAGCCAACGTTTTCTTAAAAAAACCTGTGTTCTCCCTGTCCCCACGAATAGAGAAATACAGAAGAGTTTTCAAAAAGCAAACACGACATGGCTTTAAAAACCAAACGAATGTGTGGGTCTCTCCACTGAAGACTCTACGTAAATGACAAGTATAAGGTCGAAGCGCCACACACAATCCAGTGTGGAAAAAGAAGATTGGAAGAGGAAGTAGAGAATATATGATCAGGTAGTAGAGGGCATTGGGGGAGGGAGGATGAGAAGAATATAAATGCCCAAGAGAGTGACAAATAAGAGAATCTGAATCTCTTTTTTTTCTAAGGCATTTTTAATTGGCTTCTGGTAGCTTTCCGTAGCAGCCAATTAGAATGCTTGTTACATGTGAACACCGGGAGCTAATTGGTCTGAGAGGAGGAAGTGCGTGGCCCCTGGAAGGAGAGAGCAGGATTCATTTGAAGGTCCGCCATTCCAAATGCAGAATGTTGCGATGCTATTCATCAAAAAGCAATTGTGAAGTGAGTTGCTGCAAATACAAATATTATTTGTACTTTCGTGCTGCCTTTTATTGCAAACGGGTGTTACGAAAAGGAAAATATAATGATTGCTATAAAGTTTATAGGCAATCAAGAAAAAGTGTTTGGACATCAGGACTTTTTTTCATGTGATCAACAACTTACCTGAAGCTACACAAATGGTCTTGTAACAGAAAGGAAGTGTGGATGCAGAATACTAGAGACTGGGACCGTTACCAAGCACGAATGACCACCAAAGTCCTGATTGTTTGGTTAGTAGTAGGAACGATGCAATTTCCCCGGAACTCTGCAAACTGATAGGACGTCATAGGAGTTATGTATACGCCCCCATTATACAACAGTTAGGTACCAATCAGATCGCTTCATTTAAGCCACCCGTTTTATAAATCAAGTTTGAACATAACCAAAACACTGAACACTGCTGTAATATTGTGACAACGTGCGTAGCAGCTTAGCATAGCATAGGCATTTCTTAATGCCAACCGTTCACCAGAAATCTCCGTAATGTGCTTAGCATGCAACAATCTCAACCTCTGAACACATAAAGACAGAAGGGCATGGGAGAAGGTCTTCTTTATTGGAAAACCGTCCAAAAAAACATAAAAAGTAGTAACACGTTTACTTCTCGAACAAAGTAGGATGCATTAGATGACAAAAGTGCACTGTACTTCGGTTGGCAGAGATCGCAAACCAACCAGGTGCCTAGCCCCACCTGCTGCTGTATCAGAGGGTCAAAAGTGGGTCTGGGTATGATATGGAACAGCATAGGAAATGTGAAATCTCCCTTGCTGGGGAGGGAACCGTTTCTAATGTGAAAAACGGCCATAACTCTATGTAAAGAAAAATGTCCCAGGAATTAATCAGATCCATGGAGGAATCATTCACGGGCATGACCTAACCTGTCCACGAGCAATACCACGCTGCCCTATACATGGAGGGGAATATGCTGAATGGGCAACGTTTAAAACACGACATCACTTTATGAGCTCACCACCACCAAGGGCAAGAGGCTGGATCTGTGATTACATTAACTGTACAAACTGTAGCAGCGGGGATCAAGATGCACTAGGACAACAAGAGCTCATTACGCTCTTTAACATGCAATTAATCAAACAATGTAAACAAAAGCCACAACACACACACACACACACAATCTGTCGGATTCCCCCGGTGGCTGTTCGAATGGGCACACACACACACACACAATACACGACTTAGCAAATAAAGGAATTTGAATTATGGAAAGTTTTTAAGATCCACAGCCAGACTGGAGCTTATGTAAGAGTATGTGGCTTCCCGCTGAGATAACACAGACAAACAACTACTAGGCCTTCTCTCTGTGTGTGTCTCTCTGTGTGTCTATCTGTGTGTCTCTGTGTTAAGCCTATAGTGTCTGTCCTCCCTTTGTCAGAATGCACCGAGTGTGTTCACGTCAACATTTTCTGCTAACGTGTGAGATGTGAAGACGCTTTGAAACAATGGAAGCATTCCATGTTAGAACACACAGCCCTTGAAGCAGAGGTGAAATATTCAGACTGAGATGCTTACATGGATGGGTAATGCATGATTTGGACTGGAAGAAAATATCTCTAGCAAGTGTACCTTTGATGTTTTTAGTGTCAAAATGCCTTGTTTCAAAATATAGTCAGAAACTGTGTCTCCAACGTTTGAATCAGAATTATCAGATGCTCTCTAAAAACACCGATGCGAATAAAGCTGGTGAATCGGTATATTGAATAAATTGCAGATATTGTAATGTGTTTCAATGGATCGTTTTTTTGTTGCATGGAATCACACAATATTCAAGCAAGCATTTGGGAACAAAAGTTTGTTAGCCAAAATGGATTGCACTGTCTGTCTACCAAGTAATGATTGATAATGCATAAGTTGTAATAGCTCAAGCTGCTGCCCCCGCGACCCGATTTCGGATAAGCGGTTGAAGATGATGATGAAGTTGTAATAGTGCTCATGTGCCAGCTATGAGCGACATATCAAGCTATAATCGGATGACAATGATGGTATCAAAACATTGCTATGATGCAGGTAACACGTAAATGCCACCCCGACAACAGTTTATCAGATTCACACGCACACAGCACCATTCCCCAACCTTTTGGATTTTTCAGTTGGTATAATAGGATCTATTTAAAGGTGACTTTGCAAAATCCTATACCTCAGATCAAACTTAAATAGGAGAAATCCAGCATTTAGCCTGCGCCAGAGCTCTGTAGAAAAGTAAATTGACTTTTAGATCTGAGTGAGGAAGCCATACAAGCAGTTCATCCTGGGATTGAAGGTTTAAAGCATAGGTTGGCCTTAACCTCATCCACTTATGGAGGACATGATTAAATAAGCAGATGACTGTCGGTGCTATTTCAAACACACATAGTCTAGTTTGCAATTATATGCTTATTTAAATAGCAAATATGATAAAACATGCATCAGATGAAGTTGTTATGCAAGGTTGTACTGCATTGTTGAGCCAACATTTGATCCATCTTGAGGTTTTTTTTTTTTTTTCAAATGCCAGCTGCCTCTTTGGAACAAAATGTTGCTTTTAGGTCGCCTACCTTGACAGTCACACAGCCAGACACAACCAGACTGCACAAGCATGTCTGTAACACTGTAGTGGAGAAGCCAGTGAAAAGGGCAGTGTTTATAGGACAGAGAAATCTCAAAGCATCTGGCCATGACAATAACATTGAGGCTTGTCCAGAAGTGTCACCTCTCTGTGTCTTTGTCTGTCCATACCTCCTTGTATTCTCTTTCTCTCTTCTCCCTCCCTGACACACACACACACACACACACACACACACACACACACACACACACACACACACACACACACAAACACACACACAGAGAACATCTTTATTAGCCTTCTGTATGCAGGGTCTGCGCTCAGCCCCAGATTGCAGTGAGTGACCCCTCGCTGTGTGTGCCATACAGGGGTGGAAATGTTTACCCAAACCCCTTCCGAACATGCTATTAACCTCTTTCTAGATAGAAGACAAACAAGACATGTCCTTTCATCAGTGTGCAATACAAACCAGGGAACACTATACTATCCTATAACATCTACACAATCATCTCATTACGAATCAGCAGGGAGCCAGGAACTAGCCAGGCTTGGTCTCCCACTGACTATTTCACCTTTCCAGCTCTGAACCCCATGTGCCTGTTACACTCACTATAGTATACCTGTGAAATGCAGTGAAGTGCAAACAACTGATTAACCCCAATGCTGAGGGGACAATATAAAGCCTTCCACCCTAAACTCCCATCAACCACCTCTACCTCCGGCCCCCCTATACCTTTTCAAACCAAACCGCTTAAAACCTTATTTCTTAATTTCCTGTCCACGTCCCTTCTATCTTCATCCGTCTATCCAACTCTCTACCTCCTTGGAGATTTAGATGGATATCCTAAGGCTCTTGATTAAAGCCCCCCAAACCCTGGCCCGATTTCTTTATAGTGTGTGTGTTGAAAAGGAAAATGGCAGAAAGGGTTGGGAAGGGAGGGCAGTGAGTAGCCTGGACAATATACAGAGAAGCTCCTACCTTTCTTCCAGGGACCCGCGGGCGTAATTCAATCAGAAAACCACGATAATTCCCCTGATGCGAAAGTCAAAATCCCCCTTCACACACACACACATCAAGTTGAGATCGACACATTGAGCTAACACTCATCCCCCCTAGATTGAGGGTCTCTTCCTCCTCTTGGGTGGGCTTAAGAGAGGCCTCACTAACCGGAGTGTGTGTGTGTGTGTGTGTGTGTGTGTGTGTGTGTGTGTGTGTGTGTGTGTGTGTGTGTGTGTGTGTGTGTGTGTGTGTGTGTGTGTGTGTGTGTTGTACCTGTGTCGTTTGAAGAAGGCCATTATTTTAATTGAAAAAAAGTTAGCCGTCCGCCCAAAGGCAAAAAAACGATAGAAAAAAAATTGCGTGGCGAGAATTTAAAGAAAAACACCAGATGGTGGTATATACATGGTAAAAAAAATTATTGTTTATACTTACTGTTTGATTACATGTGATAATGAGAGTGGGATTTTCCTCGAGGCAATTAGTGTCTGTAGCGGCGGCCATATTGCCAGAGAGGACAGGGGAAGGACGGCACGCGTTGCTGTTATGAAGGGAACGCTTATCAAATATCTCCGCCAGGGTGATTAGTGTAATAAGACACTGGCAAGGTGAGATAGGCAACTTGTGTGTGTGTGTGTGTGTGTGTGTGTGTGTGTGTGTGTGTGTGTGTGTGTGTGTGTGTGTGTGTGTGTGTGTGTGTGTATGTGTGTATGTCTGTATCTGTGCAAGAGTGTGTGAAGTGAGTGTGTGAGTGAGTGAGCAAGGTAGAGATGGATTGTGAGAGAGTTTGAGTGACTCTTCCCATCTGTTTCCATGTGTGTGTGTGTCTCGATGTGTGTCTCAATAGGTGTTTTCAGAATGCAGGAACCATTTCATTGTTCTAGGAACTTACTCCTAAGTTCAATTGCATCTGTACAGAAGGGAACCGTGCACTGTTGTTGTTGTTGTTAGAACTTTGTTGTGAAGAACTTTTTTAGCTCCAACTCCAAAGGTACTTTTGCAGCACCGGAGGAACTATGATGACAAAAGTGTTTTTGATTGGTCGAAATCAGGAGTCAGTGCTCGCAAAGATCATTGTTAAAAAAAGCCTGTACATGTAATTATTGCAACAAGTGCAAAGTGCTGCCAACTGTAGCAAAACCCCTTGTATCTGCTCTCTTTCTTCTTAATCTTTAAGCTGGATAGTTTAAATGTGTTTGTCTTCTTTCCAAGTCCGTTATTACCATGGAATCCAGTACACACAGCAAACAGCTCTGATAGCACTGTCCTCTACTTGTTATTATTGTATGTCATGAAAAGTTACAGTCTAAGTCTCATAAATGTGAGGGTATAGGCTTCAGGTGGTTCATATGAGCAGTGTGAATGCCAACAGAATAAAATCCCCTAAAAGTGCATACAGTATAGTTCCCCGGGACAGTTCCTCTCAAAAAAAAGTTCCTAGAAATGTCATGTCTAATGTATACAGTCCCCATGGGCCTCAGCAAATGTGTGTGTGTGTGTGTGTGTGTGTGTGTGTGTGTGTGTGTGTGTGTGTGTGTGTGTGTGTGTGTGTGTGTGTGTGTGTGTGTGTGTGTGTGTGCGTGTGTGTGTGTGTGTGTGTGTGTGTGTGTGTGCGTGTCTGTGTCTGTGTGTCTGTGTCTGTGTATTCCAGTGTGCTAAAGTGTGATATTATTCCTAGGGTAATGTAATGTAGGTCCCCATGGCAGGCGGGCCGCCCCAGGTGTTTTGGCCTATGACGGAGGGCAGATCGGGGGCACTTACCCCGGGCAGAGTCTTCTGTTCATGGAGGGCGCTCTGGGCCTTCAGTGCTGACTCTCTGGCACAGTATGTTAGAAAGGCACATCCTAGGGAGGGAGGGAGGCAGAGAGGGAGAGAGATTTTGATTTTTACAAAACACTTTATTTACCTAATTATAGTTTTTAAAAGTCAACAGTTCAAACAAAGTGCTAATGCATTCAAATCCCAGTATGTTTAAAAAAAATGTATCTAAGAAAAAACTGATTCAATCATCAAAGAACAAACAAAGAATATCATTAAAACCCCAACGCTGTTTAAAAGCGTCCAAGTCTCCAATGTGTATCTCAAATCTAGCCATAGACTTACTGTATATAGGCCTACAGAGAGAGAGAAAGAGAGAGAGAGAGAGAGAGGCTTACTCCACCAGACAATGGCTTCATTAGTACACACCACCATTAACAATATGAAAATGTCTCAAAATGGAATGTTTGTTCAAAGAATAGAATGTTATCAACTAGAACAAACAGTCAAAACAGTAGTATATGCATAAAGACAGTTGAAAAAAAAACTCCCTATAAAAGCGCCAATAGTAAGTGACTATATGGTGGTAGGGTATGGAGGCTTACCCCAACAGACAATGGATTCATAAATACACATCACCATTAACAATATAAAGAAATGAAAAAGTATTACAGTGATGGCTACTTTATGGCTATAAGTTTAAAGAAAGAGCACATTTATGATATGTTGTGTGTAGTCTCTTTGGGACTTTATAACAGACCACAAAACAAAATAAAATATGTGTGGTTATGACGTACTATAGGGTTTCAGCGTTTAGTGCCCATCAAATGCCTAAAATGTAAAAAAAGGAATGCTGATTGTAAAAGTTAAGAGCACGGGCCATTTAGCAGATTTAAATAAAAAAAAGATAAACGTTAGCTTTCAACATCATCTCTAAGTGTAAGCCCATTTAGACGGCGCAAAAGTAGAACCCTCAAACGCCTTGCACATCTTAATTTTTAACCGTGAAAAGTTCCTTCTAAATGCACTGTGTAAAAGTCAGACCTACACTTCTCAATCCATGTTTGTTCGGAGATTTGTACTTCAAGGCAAAAAAAATATTCATAGTAGCCTTCCAAATGGAGCCGGAGACTTGTGATTTCACTGACAGTAATTCCGCTCTACTACGCGAGCCATTATGTATAAGCTATTGCCAAAAAACTTGCATTATATTAAAATGGAATTCATGTACTCCTCTGACAATTGGGATGTGGCTCTATGAAGTTAATAGCTATCTGCCCTCAGAGGAAAATAACAAGCTGGTTGAGAAGGAGGAAGATTAAAATTGTACTTTTTTTTAAGATAAAAGAGCCTTTTTGGATTGGATTATTTTGTTTATGAGAGGAAAATGTTTGCTACGGTATGTTGTTAGCGTTCTGTTGTTTTTTGTTTCATCTAAATCGTCTTTTGTATATGCCCCATTCAGTTTAATATAGCACAATGGACTAAAAAATAAATAAACTGCTCAACCTACACATAGGTTAAGTATTTGCGAGTGATAATGAAAAAATGCTCAGTCATCCCAGAAGTTTTTTTTTTTTTTTTAAATGTGCATACTGCTTTCTAATGAATGATCACTTCCACAAAGGCAAAACGTCAGACAGTAGTATGCATATTTTTCTGGCTGCCAACTAATCAAAATTCTCGAGTGAAAATGAACCCTCAAACTACTTGAAAGTTGAACATTTACAAAAAAAAACAGAATGAATATGCATCGATAAATAAGTTCCTAACACAAATGTGACAGCTTTCATTACAGGGTGAGTAGTGGCTGTGTTATGCGCTTGGCAGAGCTGACAGTGGGTGACCCCGTTCAGAAGAGGTTTTGCACTGTGCAGCATTATTTCCCATTACTACATGTCACACCTGCTGCCAAGGATTCCCGCGGGAGAGGGAAGAGAGAGAGAGACACACACAAACTGGCGCACACACACACACAAACTTGCAAAAACTTGCGCACACACACACACACACACACACACACACACACATACAAACTCAAATAAACTCACACATATACGTACATACACTGGCACACAGACTCACACATACAAACACTCGCTAACACACAAACACACAGACACACTCCAACACACTTGCCCACAAACACACACACTCACACATTCACACACACTCGCTTGCATGCACACAATCTCATACACACTCGCTCTGAAACACAAACACCCACCTTCACACACACAAACACACACCTACACACAAACACACACACACATTCAGATGATACCCGGCATAACGCACATAGCACCCATCACCCTCTAAAAGCCAGCAACACAGTCTGGCGCCCGGCCAAGAGAGCTCCCTTTTCCTTCAACCTTCACCCACCCCTTTCACCCTCCTCCTCAACTAGGCGCTTACTCAAGAGGAAAACTCACCTAAACGACACTGATGAAACAGCGTGCAACACAGCAAAGCAGACAGAAAGTTTTCAGGAGCCTGGGGAAACACTCTTCATGCCTTTGTGACATTAACAAAACGATGAGCAGGGAGATGAGCGTATAGGCCTCCTCAGGGGGTTTGTGTGTGTGTGTGTGTGTGTGTGTGTGTGTGTGTGTGTGTGTGTGTGTGTGTGTGTGTGTGTGTGTGTGAGTGTGTGTGTGTGTGTGTGTGTGTGTGTGCACACAAATGAATCCTAGACTGTTGCTGACACTGCCCAAACGTTTAAAATGTCCCTACCACAAATCAGTAAAAATAATACAGTTTCAGTTGACCATTGTCCTTTTCAGGAAAGTAGCTTGCATCAACTGCAAAAAAGTCCTTACGTATCAATGCTTCAATAATTATGATTGAATAACATACCCGTGACAGGGGACACCTTGCATAATGATTACTTTATTAAAGAGGACCTATTATGCTACTTTTCTGGTCTTAATTTCTTGTTTTACACTGCTATAGAGCAACCTGACACGAATCACATCACAAAAAACTATGTAGATTTTCGGGAAGCTCTTTCTCTTATTTTGGCGATCCAGCACATCCTGTCAACACTTGAGTGTGTGTGCTTCGGCTCCCTCCGCCTGTGCTTCGGCCATCTCCGCTACCCTCCCCCCCTCCTGCAAACCCCACTCCGTTGTGATTGGTTACCTTCCTTCCGGAACACTTTCAGTGGCGGGAAGCGCGAGCATGGACCTATAAGGGCGCGAGGCAGACGCGAACAGGGAAGTGACAGCATTACCATACATGGAAACATCCGCGTGGTGACGTCACAAATTTTTATGCAACGTCACAAATTATGAAAGGCTAGACCGCTTTGAACACGTAACTTCTCCACTGTGTTTAGTGGTCTGCGCAGACACCCCAGACGGTCAGCAGGGAATACATCGAAATGCATGTAAGTCATTATTTGATAATTTAGTATGGTTAAGCATGACTATGAATCATCATAACAACGTTTATAGGTCATAAAAGTCAAAAAGCATCATAGGTCCTCTTTAAAGAATTACATTGCAAATATTTAACTGTACTTTTATTTAGGAACATTTTAAATGCACAGCTCATACATTCAACAAAAATATAAACGCAACACTTTTGTTTTTGCTCCCATTTTTCATGAGATGGACTTAAAAATCTAAAATTCATTCCAGATACACAATATTACCATTTCTCTCAAACATTGTTCACAAATCTGTCTAAATGTGTGATAGTGAGCACTTCTGCTTTGCTGAGATAATCCATCCCACCTCACAGGTGTGCCACATCAAGATGCTGATCTGACATCATGATTAGTGCACAGGTGTGCCTTAGACTGTCCACAATAAAAGGCCACTCTGAAATGTGCATTTTTTTTGCATTATTGGGGGTCTAGGGACTCAGAACCAGTCAGTATCTGGTGTGACCACCATTTGCCTCATGCAGTGCAACACATCTTCTTCACATAGAGTTTATCAGATTGTCAATTGTGGCCTGTGGAATGTTGGTCCACTCCTCTTCAATGGCTGTGCGAAGTTGCTGGATATTAGTGGGAAGTGGTGTACGCTGTTGTATACGCCGGTCAAGCAGATCCCAAACATGCTCAATGGGTGACATGTCCGGTGAGTATGCTGGCCATGCAAGAACTGGGACATTTTCAGCTTCCAAGAATTGTGTACAGATCCTTGCAACATGGGGCCGTGCATTATCATGGATGTATGGCACAACAATGGGCCTCAGGATCTCATCACGGTATCTCTGTGCATTCAAAATGCCATCAATAAAATGCACCTGTGTTCTTCGTCCATAACAGATGCCTGCCCATACCATAACCCCTCCACCACCATGGGCCACTCGATCCACACCATTGACATCAGCAAAGCGCTCACCCACACGATGCCACACACGCTGTCTGCCCTGAACAATGTAAACCGAGATTCATCCGTGAAGAGAACACCTCTCCAACGTGCCAGACGCCATCGAATGTGAGAATTTGCCCACTCAAGTCTGTTACGGCGACGAGCTGGAGTCAGGTCAAGACTCCGATGAGGACGACGAGCATGCAGTTGAGCTTCCCTGAGACGGTTTCTGACAGTTTGTGCAGAAATTGTTTGGTTATGCAAACCAATTGTTTCAGCAGCTGTCTCAGTGGCTGGTCTCAGACGATCTTGGAGGTGAACCTGCTGGATGTGGAGGTCCTGGGCTGGTGTGGTTACACGTGGTCTGCGGTTGTGAGGCCGGTTGGATGTACTGCCATATTCTCTGAAACGCCTTTGGAGACGGCTTATGGTGGAGAAATGAACATTCAATGCACGAGCAACAGATCTGGTTGACATTCCTGCTGTCAGCATGCCAATTGCACGCTCCCTCAATGCTTGTGGCATCTGTGGCATTTTGCTGTGAGACAAAACTGCACATTTCAGGGTGGCCTTTTATTGTGGACAGTCTAAGGCACACCTGTGCACTAATCATGATGTCAGATCAGCATCTTGATGTGGCACACCTGTGAGGTGGGATGCATTATCTCAGCAAAGCAGAAGTGCTCACTATCACACATTTAGACAGATTTGTGAACAATGTTTGAGAGAAATGGTAATATTGTGTATCTGGAATGAATTTTAGATCTTTAAGTCCATCTTATGAAAAATGGGAGCAAAAACAAAAGTGTTGCGTTTATATTTTTGTTGAGTGTACTTGTAATGCGGTATTTGAATAGGGTTGTACTTTAATAGATGATCTGCATACTCCTTTCAACACTGTCCAGTTTCTTTTCAGAGCCTGCTTGAAGCAAAGGAAAACTGCATCCAAAACTATTTCAGTGTCTCTATTGCTGCTCCATAAAAAATAGCCTTTGATAATATTAATTTAATAAATTGTTAAACTGGACTGTCTGTTCAGTGTAGCCCAATAATTTTCATGCCAGCTGTGCGGCCGCCTCCCCTTCCTCCCGGAGGTATAACATCGTCTGGACTGTTAGCTCCATATCCAGCCGTGGTGTTGTGTCTCGGGGGACATCTTAAGCCCAAAAGGAGTCAGTGATTGAAACAGCCAGGAGTGGAACAGATGAGCATGAGAACACAGTGTTACTGTTTGAGGGGGTTAGCTAACAAGGGGGTAGCAGCTGCTAGCAAGTTAGGGGCTGTCATCTTAAAATGTAAGGGATTGCTAATTGGCATTGGGATACCATGCATACTCACACCCTATCCCCACACACTATTGTCTTGTATTGTATTGAATCATGCACATTGACCCCTTAAAAATCACACTGCTTGGTTTGATATTGCAGCAGAGATTGCAAGCTGATTTAGACGGTGGGTCTGCACAACTTTACCAATGTGAAACGCAACAAAAGAAGACGGGACGTATTACATTACTTAGGGAACAATTGGAAGTGTGATGAGGCTTTGTGAGTAAGTCAGCAGTAATGTAGAGTACAGCGTATTTGAAGTAGAAATAATATGAAGAAATTAAAAATGTAACTTGATCATTGTACTTTTCAGTACTGCACATCACTGTAATGGTGCTTGTATATAGAGGTATGTGCAGTTTTCCTTTTCAAATAACAAATATTATGATGATATAGTATATTATAACCTTTATATTACCAGGTCAGCCTTATAGAGATTAAAATCTAGTTTTCCAAAGGGCGTGGCCAAGAAGGACAGCAGTAGACATGTACATACATAAAAGCATAAAACCTACATTTAGACACAGTACAGTCAGTAATCAAGTAAAGATGCAGCTGAAGTGCAAAAGAAAAATACAACTTCAATTTAAATTTTAAATTGTCCAAATATTAACCAAGGACTGGATAAAAAAAATTAAATGCAATAAACGGGAAGAGGAAGATTTTTTGAGAAAGTGAGCGTACTGTAGTTCTGAAAATAAAGGCTAAACTCTTTCGGTTTAGCTTCCCGTGATGAGTGGGTTAACAGGGGTGAAAATAATACTTTGGTAATCAAAGGCAATTTAAACTCTAAAAAGTCAATAATTTCACAGAGGAACAAAAGTTCAACAAATTATACTGGAGGCAAATTAAAAAAGTAAACCTGGGAAACTAGTTCAAAGAGAAAGCGAAAAGAAATGTGAAATGTGTCTTCGCATTTTCCGGTAATTATACTCAAAGAACAACCTCCCCCGCAACGCAACTTCTTAGTTTTTTGTTTTTTAAAGGGAAATTAGTATGTGCTCACAATTGCAACGCATCCAGGCATTATGAACTAAATTATGTTATTTTTCTTTAAAGGCATCAGATACCTGTAATTGAAATAACTCAAATTTGTATAAAAATTCCAATTCATTAGCGACAAATTCACGAATCATGAGCAATTTTCCCTTTACACTCCGGGCTTCTCGCACGTCTGATCCAAGAAAGATCATTTAAGATTGAAAAGAATGCAAATTAATTTTGCCCCCCAAAAAGAGCTAGGCACGAAAAAAATGATGTACAACAGGGTGGACCCTCTCGTGGGTACAAAGACAAATAGAATGTGTTTGATTCATCCAACATTTTGTGTTTTGTGTGTTAACGACACTATTACCTGTCTAGCCTATCGTTCCATTTGAATGCAGAGCAGGTGAGCTGTTCATAGCGGTTAGCTGTCAGCTTCACACAAATGCACGCACACACACACACACACACACACACAGCCACCTTTTGTAATGATCAAAAGAGGTTATCTGTAGACCTTAGATACAGCTGTCACTCAACGCACTCAAGCTGTCCATCACTGTCCAATACGCTTGCTTTTATAACACTATTACGGCCGATAAGACCAAAACACAATCACAGATCTCTATAGTGGCCGAGACTTAAAGGTGGAGTCAGCGATTCTGGAGAACGCTTGTTGTCAAAATCACTTTTTGTCAACATTAGTAAATATCTCCTTACAATCCGCTACCTGTCCATAAAAAAATATTGTATTAATACACAGCCTAGGCTCTGTACACAGGTATTGTAAACAACATAGCTAGCAACATACCCGTTTACAGAGCCTAGACTGAGTATTACTGTAACACTGGATTTTTTTTTCAGCAGACAGACAGGTAGCAGAACATGAGGAGATATTCACTGATTTTGACAGACGTAATTTTGACAACAAGCATTCTCCAGAACCGCTGACTCCCCCTTTAAGTCTCAAAACTTTTTAATAATTATTTTTTAACGTAGATAATTTCTCATATAACCACAAAACTCTCTGCAAAGTACAAAGACAACTTTGAAGGATCTGTTGATACGTTTTAATGAGTCATTTGCAATTAGATACCAGTGCCCTAGTGTGCTTTGCTTTTTGACATTTTAATGCCTGAGAGAGAGAGGGGGGGGGGGTTTAATGTCGATTTGGGCGGGCTATTTATAGCCAATTATACTGCAAGGACCTACCACGGAGGAGAGAGGAGGAGAGGAGAGGAGAATGGATGAGGGGTATTTAACAACTCTTTTGTATCTCTGTGGCTGCTGGCTGTGTGCTGTGGCTCAACGGTCCCTGCTCCCAGCATTGGGCAAACGGATTGATAGATAACACTACTCAAGCAAAAGATTTGCCCCCCACCAACATTCAACATGTCTGAACAATGCATGCAGTACTGGCCCACTGACACTAAGTATTATGATAATGCAGTGCTCTGTTGAACTGATGGATGTTAAACAGCACGACCCTGGCTAGCACAACGCACACACACAGAGCAAACGACCAGTAGTGTCTAGTCATCCCACGCGCTGTGCGAAGCTCCCCCCGAATGACACACATAAAAAACTATCAAATTCACATTAAAAAGGCAACAGTGTCAGGAACAACTATACGTGGCAAGGATATACTGTATAATCGTCGGTTAAAAAGATGAAAAAATCAGATGAAAGAAAACTGCTTCTGAATAGACATACAGCTTCACTAATCCACTGAAGCGTATACAAGGAAATGTGAAATTCCCCAGATATTCAGTCCTCAAGGGAAAACCCAAAAAATGCCCGTAGTAAGAATTCACAAAGCAACAAAACATCTGTTAGAAACTGATGCAGTATAGGCTACAAGCCACATGAATAAGTCATGAGCAAACATGACATATTTTGATCTGCCCTCAAATCCTTAATTATAGTGCAATTGTGTGTCACAGGACTCGGGCTATGAAAAAAAGGTACGGTTTTCTAACTGATGCCAACAGCCATATGCATCATCTTTCTTTAAACAATTCATATACAGTATTTCTCAACCACAAACTAACTTCCAAAGTCAGATCTTCAAACTAAAAACACTAAATATGATATAAAATATTACTGATTTTGTGAAATTCTTACAACATTAGGATTGTTGACTTAATAACTAGCCACTGTCCTTTGACATATTAAGAATGTTTAGGGGACTTCAACAACTACTTTTGAAATAACTGACACATTCACTGTGCACAAAATATCATTGCATGAGTAGCATTACCTTTAGAACTAACTGCAGTCGTATATATACATTAGAATAGCATTAAGATTTAATGCAAATATGATGTATTACTGACAGTAACTTTACTGTTTAGAGATCTTAAATTAACTAGCTGTGACTCTTTTTATTTGGCCCTAGGCAACAGTGGAAAACAAACTTCGAACAAGACATGGACACATTATTAAATTTAATTTGGCAAACAAGTTAGCAAATTGTTTACAAGCACATGTAGCCGACAAGGGGCATTAGATCCAGCATTCATTTAGAGTTAGCTTGTAATTTGGATCAGTGCAGCATCTAGTCACTAACTGTGTTGGTACAGTAGGTTTGCTTCATGTGGGGAATGTAGAATGTAGATGATTTTTAGATAAGCACTTTATCTGTCCTGTTACGGTTGCCCACATCTACAACATTTGTGGGTGTGTTAAGCCCATTGGGTGCATGTAATTCAATTGTGTGCTATTTAAATTTAAATTTAAGTTGACTTGACCTGGCTTGACTAGTGTTATTTAGCTGAATACTATGCAGCAGCTAAAACAATGCTATGAGAAAGGTGAGAGTGAAGCAAAAATGTAAAGCCATAAACAGCCATTCACAAAAAAGTTATGGGCCGAAAAAACTAAAAACGACAAAATTAGAGATGTTGAGGGCAACACAACTCGGTCCCTTTAAATACATCAAGTCGTCAAGTGACCCATTATAAATTCAAAATCCTAATAGGCACATGAAATCCCAGTCAATATGTATATATGAGCCTTTGAAATGTGAGATATAGAGTATACATGCTGAATAAACTCAATAGAATATTTACTCCATAGGGAACCTGATGATGCTGAGAGCTTTGATCCATCAGGGGATTGTAAATTAAGCTCCCCGACCACAATGCAACTATCAATAACCATGCTGCATATATTATACTGTATATGATTTGAATATATTAAACCTATAGACAGCATGTGCATACTGACAATACAACTTTAACACAAATACAAACTTCACTTTAAGTGTAATTGCAGCTGAAAAATGTTTAAGGGTATAGCAAGACACAATTTTATCATTACTATAATTTATTTAATTTTAGTTCAATAGCTTTTTTTTTACGGATTTGCCTACTGCATGGAGTCTTTCTAAAACATTACATTGTCCCTATAATCAAGTCTGAGTGATACGGTTAAAGCCTTTATCAAATCCCAATTCATTTAAAGGTTAGTATAGTCCAATCACAGAGACCGTTATTGTCTCTTGACCTTCAGGTGTTGTTTACAGCATAATCCAGTTTGGACAACAAACTTGTGCTACCATTATTTTTTTTCGAAGGACTTTGCACAGTTAAGTAGATAATTCATTTTAACCCCAATCCACCTCCCCCCCATCACCCTCCCCTCCTCCTCCCCCTGCAAGTGCTTTTTCCCGGTACGGAATTAATGGGGCTTTCAATACTGCCGTCCCCCCTTGAGTGACACGGCCAATGATACACTATACCTACTTCTGTTTTGTTAACGACACTAATCACATTTTCTTGACTCGTGTACATTCTGCGCGTATCACACATCCGAACACAGCAGGAGACATTGTGAAACGTGCTTTAGTTGAGTGGCCCCAAAAAGAAAAAAGAAAAAAAAACTCATCCATATAATGCATTGGTGAAATCTTATTAAAAAAAGTACACGCTTTTTGCTCCCAAAGTGACTTTGAATGTCATGCGGGATGAAGTGGGCATAATGCACACATCACAGAACGGCCTTGGTTTCAGAGGATGATTCAAACGGGCATACAC
The DNA here is from genome assembly GCA_949357725.1 of Hyperoplus immaculatus. Taxonomy (NCBI): domain Eukaryota; kingdom Metazoa; phylum Chordata; class Actinopteri; order Uranoscopiformes; family Ammodytidae; genus Hyperoplus; species Hyperoplus immaculatus. The sequence continues at coordinate 4,030,594 of OX442349.1, forward strand.
ACACACAGGCAAACACACACACACACACACACACACACACACACACACACACACACACATAGTCCTCACTAACACACACACACATAGCCCTTACACAAACACACACACACACACACATACACACACACAAACACACACACACACACACATACACACACACAAACACACACACACACACACACACATGCACGCACGCAAACACACACACACACAAACATAGCCCTAACACACACACACACAGTCTGGGCTTTGGGAACAGGATTATCCGTTCCCGGGGCAACCAGCCTCCTGAGTGTTGACATTCAGGGATGGTTTTGAGGACAGGCGTAAACAGCACAAACATCTGAAAATATTGTTTTAATCGATCATAAAGCTTTTCATAAGAGGCACACAAAGGAGAAGGGAGGAGTTAAGGCTGAGCACAAGCCATTGATCGCTATAGAGGAACAGGTGGCGCACACAGACACACACACACACACAGGCGCAATAAAGACAGAAAGCTACGCTGAGCTCATACACTGTTTTTCTACCACAAGAGCCTCTGTCTGTCCGATCAATATGTTCATGAACTGTAGCCACTGACTTATGTATCATATATACAATACGCCTGCCTTCTGAATAGATTTCTTTTCACACTGAGAGTGAGTTAATTATGAATGCACTACTATACATTGTGTGTGTGTGTGTGTGTGTGTGTGTATGTCTGTGTGTGTGTGTGTGTGAAAGAGAGAGAGAGAGAGAGACAGAGAGAGTGAGAAAGAGAGAGAGCATGATTTAAAATGTATGCTTAAGAATATAGCCTAACTAATAAGCCACTATTAGCCGTAACAGTGTCTCAATAATATTGTCCTATGCAGCGCGCTCCTCTAGCTGATAGTAAAACCTCTAGGGCGCTATTCAGTCTGCTCACGATGACACGAATAGTACAGGGAGTGTGTGACCTTATTTCGGATTTTGATTCCGATAAAATTAGTGTGTAAAAACAAAACCGAATAAAGATTTTTAGGTTTCAGAAATAGCACTACTCCTGCTGAAAAGTTGGAATTATAAATGAGATGTAGGATGGAATAGGATAACACACACATAGAAACACTTGTGTACTTTAGGACTTAGAATAATATAATATATACCCTCTATATATATATATATATATATATATATATATATATATATATATATATATATATATATATATATATATATATATATTCTATCCTATATTAATTGTACCGATATAATATGAATTGTGCATAAAGCATTACGTTGTGTTTGAACCAGCTTTGGAATTTGAATTCAGGACTTGGACGGATTTTTTTCTTTTACTTTTTTCCCCCCCATCAACTTAAAGACCTTTCTTCTCACCCCCTAACCACACACACACTTATAACTATCATTATCATCCATCGAACTCTTATTTCCCGTGGCATTATACTAATTACTAAGTAGAACACTGATCACGCTCGTTTAGGACAGTATAACAGTAACAGTAGGAATAGAGGGGGGACAGGAGCGATGCCCGCTGTATCCCATCCCCTCTACTATTATATTATCCTGCCTTATGTACTTCCTGACTGCATATCCGCCCACACGCAGGGAGCAGCATTACAATACAACCCAGCTGCGGCCGAGTAAATACTACTTTCAAACAGCTATAATGACGTCCGGAAAAAAAAAGTACGCACTAGGCAGCATAATAGCCCCCTCGCTGAAAAGGTCAAAGCAGCATGCCAGCGCCACCGTAATCGCCTATGCTGATTGCCAGGTAATGGGGTATGCATTTGTGTCTGCTCTCCCCTGAAAGCATTTTAAAATACCTATCTTGACAATATGCAACACAAAAAAAATTGTGAAGATTTTTTTTTCCAGCTGCAGTCAGAAATAACACAAAACACACACACACACACTCACACACACACACACACACACACGCACAGCGAGGGAGCGCTAAGCTTGGCCGTCCCGCCCCCTTAACTGGGATGCTCAGCACATGATGATAGTCAATGTAAACACACAAAGGCGTTTTCAGCTGTAGTAGTATTCACGTGGATTGGCTGGACGCGGTAACAATTAACCCTGCACTCGCAAAAAGCCAATTCACTTCCACGTGTCCTCCCTCTCGCGCTTAAATAATATCTATAGGCTATACATAGAAGTGTGTGTGTGTGTGCGTGTGTGTGTGTGTGCGTGCGTGCGTGTGTGTGTGCGTGCGTGCGTGCGTGTGTGTGTGTGTGTGTGTGTGTGTGTGTGTTTGAAGGCTTTACGGAGCTCCCACACATGTCCCAAACATCTGTAAAATGAAGACACACTTTTCATGCCCGCGAAACTAAATTGTGACGCTGTTTTTTTTTAGTCTGCTCTCGTTTTTTTTTTTTTTTTTCTAAAAGCAAAGTGAAGATTTTTTATTTTTTTGTAAGCATTTCGAACCAACCTTTATGCATTCCCGTGAACCTGTCTTTCAGTACAGTGAGTTCATATATCTTTCCGAATTCCTCAAAGAGCGGTTTCAGGTCTTTTTCCTCCAGGTTTCTGGGGATCTGGCCGATGAAGAGCTTGATGGCGTCGTGGTCCTTCATGGGGATGGTGTTCTGGCCGAGGCCGTTGAGACCGTTCATCCTGCTGCCGGAGCTGTTCGCGGTGCTGAATCCATTCTCCTGCTTCACTCCGTTCGCAGTGACTGTAGCCATCTTTCCTCAATGGGCCGGCTGAGCTGCTCTCCCTCTCTCCTCTCACTCTCTCTCTCTCTCTCTCTCTCTCACTCACACACACTCTCTCGCTATCTCTCTAACACACACACTCTCTCTCTCTCTGTAGTCAACTGCACAGTGTACACTCTCCCCCCCACCCTCCCTTATATGTCCCTCTCTCTCTTTCCACACTACTCCTCCTACAATTTTTTTTTCTTTTTTTAACAAGCTATATAGCTCCCTTGTTTGGAACCAGCCCTAGTTTTTTTTATTCTCATGCACTGTCTATATTCTTTTAAAGCACCCACCATCCCCACCACTATATGCCACTCTGGCACTTGTGACGTCAGCTTGTACACTTTATGCACACAGACCACGCCCACCTTACTGTATTTGCATAACGCGCGCCGGTTTAGGCCAATGGGAGAGCCGGGTTGGCAGAGTACCCCACGGGGCAAACATGTTTGAAGAGTTAGAGTATAGTGGAATGGTTGGGACTTTTTTTTTAAAAGCCGAAGACAGCACTTGTGCGTTACCTCTTCTGCCTGTGTCAGGGCATTTACTTTTGTTTTAGCAGCAAGACAAACATTTTAAAACATGGTTTTGGGGTAACATAGCCTTGCGCAGTTGTACCATGTTCCTGGACATCAGTATTAATTTATTGTGAAACGTTGCAGGTGATGTGGGTAACATTTTTAACTCATGGATATCATCATGACACATTGCCAGTTGATTAATAACATTAGGGGAGAGTGGCCTAAGTTGTGCCACTTTTCACTCAAAGTGACTTTAAAGTAAGGCCTTGACAGTAAAGTCTCCTACTGAAATATGTACATATATTTCAGGGTGTTGTGCATCCCTGGCAATAAAAACTTTTGATCTGGAATAAACTGTTGAAGAAATATAGCTTTCGGAAAAAAAGTTGTCTTGATGCACAGCTTGCCCCCGGTGTGGTGTAAGTTGTGCGGTTGGAGAGAATACCATGGGGTGAATTGTGCCATTGATATATATCTCATAAACTGTAATGCAAGACAAATCCATTAGACTTATCACTTATTTAAGGTGTATTTAAAGTAAAGTAAATAGTTGACAAAGATCGAAGGACAATTTTCTTAAACAAGGCCTAGCAGATCTAATGGTTTTACCTGCAAAGCTCACAATGACAAAGTCACCATCATAATCTTTCTGGCCATCTGAACTCTCATCAGTGGTGTCGTTAAGTGGAATTGAGATGTCACTCTCTTCTGAGCTACTGTAGACAATCACTTTCTTTTGGTGACCAGCGTATAAAGCCATGCCACTTGCACAACTCTCAGAAATGTACTTTGCACTAGATGCTCCGTGCTTGTGGAACCAACTGCCACCTGACAAATGTGATTCCCCTACATTTCTGCCTTTAAATCAAGGCTCAAAACCCATATGTACACTCTCGTGTTTCCTCCCCATTAACTATCTTACCCCTGCACTACTATCTGTGTTTATGTGGATGTATGGGCTTTACGTCTTTTATTTTGGTTATTGTTATTTTACCTTCATTGTTTACCTACTGAATGCACTATGTACAGCACTTTGGACAGTGCAAACTGTCATAAATGTGCTTTTATAAATACATTTTACTTACTTACTTACTTATAACTCATCCAGGCCCTTTGGCACAAATCACCCCAATCCCAGAAATTTGGATAATAAGCATGATGCAGCAATTAGGGCTGACATCGTGCTAACTGTATAGACTCAAAATGTAGCATACCAAAGCACTAAAACATGTGTCAAATGTTTTCAAATGTGTTCAAAAATTGTCTATTATTGTTCTGACACAATAATCAAAAAACCTTGATCATGGAAATTTTACTTTGAAAGGCAAAACACAGTTTTTTTAGCTTAAATGTGCTTATATCTTATTCCTTGTGTCTCCCTTCTTTACAGGATGAGTCAAATGGATGGCTCTTCTTAAATATGTGGTCACATTTCCAATTTCTTCCACGGTTTTCTAGAAACAAGGGGTGGCACAACTTCCAAAATGCACAACTTAGGCCACTCTCCCCTACCAAACATATTTATTGTGTTCCAATTTTTTTCAGAAATGTTAGAATAAATATGAACATTTGGCAAAATCTAACTTATTATGCATACATGTGCATTTCATTTAAAGAAAAAAAACATGTAGATTTTAGATAAAGCCAGAGTGAAAATCTTTATTTCCTTTTAACAACATATGTGTACAAGTGTACAAAGTTTTTACAGAACAGATTTTTGGATACAGCCTTTCATATTGTTAGGAATCAAAAATGATATCTCTTAAAAATGCTTGCATGTGTCTGCATTGAACTGTGCCTTAAAACGGTAACAAATTCAGACGTAAAAAAAAAAATTTTAAACTACAATTGCAACAAATGCAACCTTTATTTGTGCAGAATTATTCTAATGTATCGTACACTGGAGAATGTACAGTATCTAGTACAGTATGTACACCATGTTACTAAGGTGGTACTTCTCCTAGCACCTCTGGTCTGCTGAAAACCTTATGTGAACTTTTTTTTTTCTTTTCTTCTTCTTATCCTCTCAGGTAAATAGTTGCATTCATCTGACCTACTGGGCAGAAACACTCTCCCTGTCAGATCTGTAGAAAGAGAAAAGCAGCAGGTACACTATGAGACCAGAGGAGCAGCCATGAAAGGGTCTGCTGTGAAGCCTGCAAGATATATGTTCTCTCTACAAACAGTGTTTCTCAATCCTCTAGTCTTCGGGAGCCAGGGCCCCCACTGACTCTCATTCCAACCATCTAAACTGGGACTGTTTTACACCTGGGAACACGCTAGGTGAGGTGAATGCTATATAACCTCTCGGGTGGGTATAAAACCAACACAGTTGTGGTGCCGCTGAATTGAAAAACCACTGCTTTACTGTATGTGCTTTACTGTGCTCGAGTTTTCCAGTGCACTATATATATTTTGTAAGGTCTAGTAAAAGAGACTCTTTAGGTAAAAAATGTCCAGTAACGTTTTAAAATACCACAGGCGTTTAACCTGTATTCTACCATAATCTTTAACATGCATACAATAGACTAGACTGAGGTCCCTAGAGATGCCAAGAGTAAACTTGAAGAAATATCCATCATAGGAAATATGAACGTATTTCTTCTCTGAACATTATTAGTTAATAGTTATCTACCCCCTTTTGAGCATGTAGAAAGTGTCTGGTTTTGCTTTTTTTTTTGCATCTACAACTATTTTAACTTTGTTTTTATTGATTGTATGTTCGGAATAAAGACAAATAATCAATCAATAAGTAATTGTGTCTGATAATGTATAATTTTGGGGAAGTTACAG
>OX442349.1:4041606-4076606 GCA_949357725.1 Hyperoplus immaculatus
GAAGAAAATGCTTTGGACTGATGAGACAAAAATTAAGTTATTTGGTCTTTATAAAAAGCAGATGTTTTTGTGCAAATTGCGCTGAATGGTTGAACGATGTACAGATACACAATCTGCAGCCAGATGTTCTTGCAGGCCTTTGGAGGTGATCTGTGGATTGTGTGCAACCATTCTCACAATCCTCCACCTATGCCGCTCATGTTTTTTTCTTGGTCTGCCATGCCTTGGTTTAACTGCCACTATGCCTGTGTCCTTCCATTTCCTGACAACGTTCCCTACAGTCGAAATTGACGATTGAAACCTTTGGGAAAGCTTCTTGTAGCCTTCCCCTAAACCATGACAATGAACAATCTTTGTTTTTCAGATCTTTTGGGAGCTGTTTTGATGATCCCATTCTGTCTCACTTCAGCAGAGAGTCAAAGAGAAGTGCAACTTGCATTTAGGCACCTAAATACCTTTTCTCATGATTAAACAGACATTTATATGAGGTTCAAGGCTTAACAACATAATCCAACCAACTTTGTGTTTAAAGTAATCAGTTTAACATGCTGTTACAGGCATTAAAATCAACAAAACCACAAGGGTTCCTATATTTTTGCACAGCCAGTTTCACATTCTATTTTATTTCATACAACCAAATACTGCTTTTCAAAAAATCTTTGTTTGGAAAACACCCCAGTACTTAGCTGTTCCTGGTAAATTAAAGACATACCACTTTTATCTTTTTTTGTGAAAGCAGAGTCAATTATAATGCCGGCTGAGAGGGGTTCCCAAACTTTTTCATATGACTGTATGTAGTTACCGTTGCTATGAGGAAGTTCCAACCATAACAAACTATTGTTTTTTTACCGTAAGCAACAAAAGTGTGTGTTAATCATTCAAACCGAACACACCTGGAGACACAGTTCACTCAACTTGTTTTCTTATTATTTCTGATTGGGAACTGCATTGACTATTTTGTCCTTCGCTAGGGGAATTGGAATTGTTGAACATGGTAAATGTGTCATAATGCAAAAAAATATATTTAACGTGAGTTGTTTTGCTCAACTGCTATTTTCCTGTGACATTTTCTGTGTTTATCACCAACATTATTCACACTGCTGTCAAGGTGACTTGTTGAAACGCCACATCACACACATCACTTGAAACAGCTCTCAAAAAAAATAGTTCCCTTGAAGTGGCACAATCCTTAACCTACGTCTTGAATTGTGCGTAACAGATTGATGCACAATTCCTTTATACTGTGTGTGGCTTATCCCAATAAACTATATATATATATATATATATATATATATATATATATATATATATATATATATATATATATATAGTGGAAAGTACTCGCCATGACACCATTGATATTCATGGCACAGCCGGTATGAGGTATGACAGTATTTTTATTTATTTTTTGTGAATCCGTGAGTGTATATGGTAATAACCAACCAGAGCATACATGCCTCAAACCTCAAACTGCAGTCTGTGTGCCCGAGGGAGGGGCGCACCATTCCCCCCTAACACCGGCTCTGAAAAAGATAAAGAAGCACTCACCCACAATAAGCCATCATTTTCTTTTAAAACACAATTTCCAGCCAGTTCATTTGCCCGTGCGGCTTCAGGGGAAAATGGAGGAGTGGTTGTTGTTCCAGACCTGCACCATGTTATTTGATAAATTAACTTTTGTTAAAAATGTGTTTTTGTAAAAGGTGGATTACGTCTGTATTTCTTCTTTATGTGCGATGTGTCTTTGTGTGCTGTTGTAGATGTACTGTTGAATGATAAGCAGATAAGTGTCTTGCTTGTTGCATGTTTCAGTTTTGAGTTGTGTGGAAAAAGGAAATAAATGAGAGAAAAACAAATAAGGAGGTCAAGGAGATCACAATGAGTCATCCGCTAGCTGGCAGTTAATGAATCCTAAAGAATACACTATACGTATGCATAGCCCTTCCCCTGAGAACAGTCACCAAGGCTTTACTAACACTGCTTTTGCATGGATTTGCAGCATTTTTGCTTTTTGGTATGCGTTAAGCGTACATCATTGCATATGTGTACGACTGTAACTTTGTTGATTGTTGGTTGATTGAAATAGAGCCGGCCCTACACATTAAGAGATACAAGCAATTGCTTAGGGCCAACTCAGGTAGAGGATGGTTAGTAGATAGCTGATTTTGTCAAGAAGTGTATTGAATTAATATAACTGAGCATGCCTTCAACAGACATCACAACGTCTAGATTTTAAAAAAAAATTATACTACAAACTATTGTTGCCAACAGATATTGACAAAATAATAACCTCTAAAGGCCTTTGCATAAAGGCGCGTTTTATTCGTGCGATTAATTAGTTAATTACCGAACGTATACAGAGTCAATACAAGCTTCCACACCAGCACCGTAATTTCGCTTCGCGATTTTGCGTCTTTTATTTTTTCGAACTGAGTTTGAGTTTTCTGGGACGTCGCTTCTTAAAGTGAGACGCGACAAAATCCACATTTCAAAACATTCACTTTTACGTGGCGTTTATTCGCGTTGCGCCCGGTATGCAAAGGCCTGAAGGTGAATAAATGGACAGTTCAGTTGGGCTGCCCCCCCCCTACATGATAGGTACATGTAGCATGTGATCCTAATATTTAAGTCCAAAAAACATTACACTTTAAAGTTCATTAACTCAAAAAAACGAGGGCAACTGATTGACTTACTTTTTTGACTTCTGCTGACTTATTGGAGCAAATGTACAGCGTAAAAACTTGCGCTCTGGATTATGTTGTACATTAAGAAAAAATCACATTAAGCGGTTTAGATATGATAAGTCTAACACAATGAATGAACAAAACAAGAAGGAAAGTCAAACCAAACTGGGAGAAATATCAATGACATTTTTAGGTGACTGCTTATAGAAATTGCTCTGATTGTTTTTTTTATATTGCAGTGGCAGCCATATGTTACGGCCTTGGGCTGCATTGTGGATGTTTCAACCAGTTTGGAATTTACTGTCAATACAAATACAAATTATTAGATTTAGAAGGGATAGCACTTGTGGATTTACAAGCATGTACATGCTTATTTGTACATTGCTTAGTATGTGAGCTTCAACTAATATAAACAAGTTGATTCAGAGCAATGTGAAGTGAAACCATGTTACAATAAGGGAGGGGCCCACAAACCAAATCCTTTTTATGGTTCCCAAAAACTTCACTGAGTATCCCTCAGTACCTACTACAACTTTGTAATGTTGCTGTCTAGTCAGTAGGAGGCTTGTGTTCCCTGAAGACATATTATCAGTTTGTAAATAATGGAGTATGTTTATAAGATCACAGTTTTCAGACAGTGGTTGCAAGTATTGCTGATGTGACTCTTTGAATTGCACCAGAGTCGGAGAGAAAACTGCAATGGTCCTGCAGCTCAGTGGTGTTATTCGAGTGTGTGTGTGTGTGTGTGTGTGTTTTCCACTCTCCTCCCAAATCCCCTTCCCTTAGGCTGTTGTTGCAGGGCTGATGTCACTTTTCTGTCAACCCAGATTCCTGTGATACAGATTCAAATGTTCCTATGGCTGTTTTAACACATTATCTCTTAACAGTTTAGTTCACACAACTTTCAAAAACAACTATAATTAGACACATTAAGTCACTGTGTTTTAGAATAGCATTTAAACAAACCAGTTTATTTTCATTTATCTCACATAGGAGTAACTTTTAGTGGAAGCGGCAATACTGTGTCAGGGTTTTTTAGTATCTTTGTTGTTGTGTCCTTTTGATGTAAAATGTATCAAAACTGTTTTCCAAAGCCATTCAAGACTTGTATTGTTTCATGAACTTACTTTGAAAAGTTGGCCTAGTTGTTTTATCTTGCAAAGATTTAAAACATTTGACTCAAACTAACACACACACACACACACACACACACACACACACACATGCACACAGAAAAAAAGTGCTTGCCTGTACAGAAAGTCAAAACACACCAGAGAGACAGTTTGGGGGAATTACATTGCAGTGAACTAACAAAGACCTTGCCTAAAAAACAATCAGTGTTGCCATGGATACGGTTTTGCTACGCCCACGTCTCCCACACAGTCCTGTCAAACGGTCAACTAGACAATAAAAAAGCTGTTCTTTAATAACTAAGTTTTTTAATATTTATGAAAAGGAATTTTCAATAAGATTTTTGTATAAGCTTTTTGAGACACCAAACTTTGATATCAGATATTATTTTTTAATATTTCAGACCAGATTTCCAGGGACTTTTAACTTAGGATGGCCATACCTAAGCAAAGTGCAATGCAAAGCTGTTTTGCTACTGTATATGAATGGGAAATATAGCGTGTGTAGCGAGTGGTGAATTAATCCAGGTTTGAGTAACGCTACAGTTAACATCTAGTTTTAGTGTCTCAAGTCTGCTATAACCCCTAAGGTTCCTCTGAGAAAACTTTACAAAGAGAAGGAAGAAAAAAGGGAGGTGGACAGAGATTTGTAAGAACTTGAAAAGTCGGAAAGAGCCTGGTCTCATTTTCTTTAAAGGAATCGAAGATTTTGGTAAAATACTCTTTCTTTTAGCTTTTTTGCAGTGTTTGAAGAGAAAATAGATGAATGGATACCACTCTCACATCTGTACAGTGAAAATACATCTATAACCAGCAGCCAGTTACTTTAGCTTAGCACCAAAACATGAAAGAATCTAGCCAGGCTTTGTCCAAAGGTCTATATACTGTATGTGTACCAGCAGCTCTGAAGCTCACTAAATAAAATATTATATCTGTTTTTTTTTATCGGCACAAAAACGAAACAATATTGTCTCAGAGAGATTTCAAGTAACCTCTCTTAGAACCCCAACTTCTTGTTTTTATACTTAGTTTTTTGTATGGACTTAATAAACAAGGGTGTGGGCAGATTTTTGTAGTTTCCTCTTATATTGTATAATTTACAGACATGACTGTGATTTTGCTCTTCTCATCTAACTTTCAGCAAGAACATGACTAAAAAAGTATTTTCAAACTGGGGCTGGGAAAAAAGTGCCATATGAATCTATGCAGTGTATAGACAGCAGACCTCCAAATGTGCATCCATTCACTGAATGTATAACAGACGCTCGTTAATGTCAATGTAACAGGATAACTCTAAATGTAATGACTAGTGCTATCTGTAACTATGCTATGAGTGACCTTTATTTGACTGAACAGACATTCAAAGATTAAAAATGTCCTCCTATTATAGACCAGGCAAAGACAACATAACGACCAACTGCCTATAAAACTTATTGGTATTTTCCCAACAGCTTGGAAAAGAGAAGACTTTTTCAAAAAGCGTCAGTCATAAGTGCCTTTTAAAATAAACACCCCTCTGAGCTTGTCATTACCGACAATAACAACGACGCAATGTCATCAGCGTCTCAAACACATCAAAACTAAATTGCTGTTTCAATTTGCACTTGCTTGGTTTTCGACAGCTGTTTTTCATAAATGTATGAAATCAGAGCCGACTGAAATATAGATGTACCGCAGTGTCCTTGGATTTCATATCAAGTTTTTTTTTATACAGCTAGCTTAAGGAAGGGCCCCTGAAAGCATGCATGGCAACCATTAACATTATGGAAATTAGTATCAGTTATCTGTTCGTTATCATCACAACACAATAAAAAATCCAATTGTGAGGACGCATGATTGAAAGATTAGCTTAGTGAGATGCCAATAAAAGAGTCACCCTTGTGTTTTTAATGGTAAAAAAAATAAAGTAATGTTCCAATGCGCTAGTGGCAGCAATATCTCCAAATTGAAGTAGACTGCAAATAAATGTACGGGGATTTGTCTTAGTGACATTGGTGCAGATACAGTGACAACTTACAACGTTTCACTGTTAGACAATAACAGAACAGTAATAGTTGGAGTTTAGGCACATTGCAATATAGAAGATAACACAACAATGTACTGTAGGGAGTACAATACAAATGTATCAGTAAAGATTACTAGTAAAGTAAATATGAGCTGGGAGATTAAACAAAATACAGCATAGCAATAACATATGTATTCTGATTGGGAAAATTATACAGTTGTGTTGGTCAGGGTTGTAAAGATCACCTGAAAACAACACTTGAGTAAGAGAACAGATACTAGAAAACTTAAAACTTAAGTAGGAACTTTCAGTTTGTGTTAATTATTGCACCCCCTTTGGACAAAAGCTGTAGTGTTTTTACGACACCAGCTGTAGTTCCTGGGTGAGCGTACCCATGACAAAGGCATTAAGACATAACAATAGCATTCTGTGAACAGATGGTCTTGTTTGCTGTTACATGTCATTTATGATCACCAGAGGAAAAGTGAGACTGTTTCAGAAATATTTTTAAACTACTATAAGTACAGTATTTGAGTGAATGTGCATAGTTGAATTCCACTTTTGTTCTGTGTGAGATACAGCTCACATCTGTTAAGTAGCTTCAGTGATGATGATGCCAGTGAGCAGTTGGTAAGTTTGACTATCATGCTTACTCAGGGATTCTGCAAATGACAAAGTCACCGCAAAGTCAACACTAAGAGAAAAACTCTTTCTCTTACACACACACACGCATTAAAAGGAGGTTTTTAGTAGGAAGCAACACAACAAATAATTGGTTGGGGTTATACTCAGTTAAATGACACAGCATTATAAAACAGTGGGGCACATACAAAAAATGTAGCATTAATAAAATATAAAAAATGTGTTAAGGCTCAAGTTTGAAGAGCTGGTTCGTGGCAATAATAAACTGTTCGTCATTATGCGTTGTGTTATTAATTCACTGCAATAAAATGGATTCCATGAAACAACTTTAAATATTTAAATTTAACTACTGTATGTCAATAAACGACTGCTGTTTGTAAATCTAAATAGCCTACATCCATCGGCGATGGATTAACAGACACACACACACACATCCCCAGAGTTAAAGTGATTCAAAAGGACTAGAATGGAAGCAGCAGCATAATTTGTTGTCATTTTGCGTCCAATTGTGATTGTTATGTGTCTCTTTGTGGTCCTTATCAGTGGTAGTTTTTTGGCCCTCTGTGGCCATATTCCTTCTTCCAGTTGCTGCTCTGGACTCCATAAAGTCTCTATTGGGTCCCTTTGTAGACCCTTATCACTCCTTTGTGGTTTCTTCTTTGCTTCTTTGTAGTAAGTGTTGTACCTTTCCAATTTTTTTTAAAGGTACAGTGAGTATATATACAGTATTGGCATTTTTCAGAACAGACTTGGTAGTAATGGAATATAAGAACTGTTTGTTTATAATAATGCATAATTGCTTCAAAATATAACAATACAATTTATTTTTGAATTACCTTAGAATGGCGCGCAGACATGTTCACACAGCCATGTTTCTACAGTAACGCAGAATGGACAAACTTAACGGCTTTACGCGTTTTTATATATAGTGGGCGCCCTGGGGAAATGCACCTGTTGGAAGACCAAGAAGAAGTTCTATAAAGTAAATAACTAAATACATCCTCACCTCATCACTTTATATTATGGAAAGACTTGAGGCAAAGGTGCATGATGCCATCCTAAGTAACTAACTTATTGTCCTTGAAGGCCACCGTAGCTTCTGTAAATTCCCCAACAGGGAGGGGTTATCAAGGGAAACCTAGAATCTCACCACTAGATGCCGCTAAATACGCCAATATTACACACTGTACCTTTAATCTGGCCACACCTCACGCCCTATCCCTTGTCATAATACCAACACAATCCTACCACTACATAACATGATGTACTTTTTATTCCCATAAGGAGTTGCCATACCCAGACACAAACGTGTGCACATAAGTAAAAGTTCAGCGTATATATATTTGTTCTGATAGTCAGATGAGGGCATGGTGGATTCTACACAGTGAGCAGCTTGACAGAAAGAGCACAGCGGAGCTAACACAGCACTCAGCTACTGTCAGGCTCCATGCCATGCTTTGCTCCAGCAGCTTGCTCTCTGTTTCCATCAGATGTAACACACAGTCTGGAACCGCGGCCAGTCAAAACGTGTTAGTCGCTCTAGCCCCCTGTTTACAAAATAATGTTGTTATCTGGGATTCCCAAGTCAAAATGAAGTAAACATGGGTATATTGGTAACACTTTACAATAAAGGTACATTAATTAACTATAACTTATAGCTCAGTTTAGTGATTGAAACATATTAACTTACCGTTAATAGCATTTACATAGCATCAACTAACAGTAAATTAATGTACCCTTATTGTTGGGTAGAAAAAATACATTATATTTGAACTGTGTGTATCTTCTATGCGGGAGGGACTGTTTGATCAAGGAAGACATTGTTAGAAAGCCTGTTTCAACAGCTTGAGGTAAGCAGCCAGCAGCAGAAACACACATTGTTAATGGGCGTCTTCATGGCACCGCCGAGTTGTCATCTCAAGTCTATTTTTAACTTTAGTTGGCGGCTCTGGCAGGATAGGCAAGAGCAGAGCAGTGTGGCATTTTGAAGCTAACGCCGTTGACTCACTCACACACACACACACACACACACACACACACACACAGAGCACTGCTTCACAGAGCCCACACAACTAGTTCACAAGCTGTTTCTGACTCTCGCACATGTTGCCTTCCGTCACGACAACATTTCGGAGAGATACTGAAATAAAGTAACATGCCCCCCCACCCATCCCCTCGCTAAATCTATTTTTTATTAGCTTTTAGCAAGTGTTGTGCAAGCTGTTTGATATCAGCAGTGAAACGTTGGCTACATCTACACACATCAAAAAAACTCCTGTTACATCTAGTCACAACTCTTCAAAATCTTTGGAGGATTCTTTCTTGTATTTGAGAGTAGACATAGGGGAAATACTGAGCAGACACATATGCCAGACACACACACATTTCAATGAAGTACAGTATGTGCATGTTCAAAGCTTAGAAAACGACATAATAAAATGAATATAGTGTGTTTAAATAACATGTAAAAATACACGGCAACTTTTATTAAGCTAATAAAATAAAAAAGCACATGATAATCTCCCCACCTGTAACTGTCCTTGTTCTTTAGCTTGTGCTGAATCCTTTTTTCATTTCCCCCACCGGGCTATGTATGTTGAAAGCACAGTGTGTGTCTGAGAGTGTGTACAAGTCTCTACACTCATTCCACACACACACACGCACGCACACACGCACACGCACAGACAAACACACACACACACACACACACACGCTTTCTCACTCTCTCTCTCACACACACACACACACACACACATACTCACACCCACACCCACACCCACACACACACACACAAACACACAAGACTGAGTATGTGGCAGAATCGAAGCCCATCTCTCTTTAAGATGTCTGAAGGACCCCGGGGGCTCAATATAATATTGTTGTTTTCTACTTATTTTTCTAAGAATGTTCAATTCCCAGCGGTGTGCTTCCAACCAATAAAAAGCTGTTTATTGTGCTGGAAGGACAGAATATGTTTGTTTGGCAGGCTAAAGGATGTGTTCTGTGTCTCTTAAAGCACTTCAAGGTTGTATATTGAATACTATATAAATGCAATGACACAGAGTACAAATAAAGGTGCAACTACTTTATATTTCAGTTCATACATTTTTATATATTTTACTCTTTACGAACGTTTTATTTTTTCTTATTTTCTGTATAGCTGATGATGATAGCAGAGCAGAGACATAGTGTTTTATCATTGAACTCCATTTGTTACTTTTTGTTGATATTGAATTGTTGAATTCATATTTTGAAACCCTAGTTGAGCAGTACATTGGAGACAAGTTCTCCTATAAACTGATTGGCCAATGTTTACCTTAGGCTTTAACTACAAATAACATTTTGTTTTCAGTGTCTTGAGTGGCTAGAGTTTTAAAAGAAATACAGACAAGATATAGCCTACAATTAACACATAAAACCTTTTGATGACAAGACAAAGAAGAAAATATGTGAAATAGAAAATTAAAAAATCCATAAAAATCCATAATTTATAGTTACAGTTAGCAGTTGTTAGCTCACTGTAAACTGTAACGATTCTGTGTATTCTTTAAGATACTCTGTAGCTGGCTTGAACGTTTTCAGTGCAACTAAGTTAATGTACTTCACGCATTTATCCTCTCAAATAGCTGTATTTCTTTCTTTGTGTACCAATATGTCTGAGCATATTAAATCATAGGTTGTCTTAGCTTAGAACAATGTGCATTATTAAAAACCCAAACAATAGGCTGTGATGTTTGGGATAATTCACCGTTTCAGTAAATATATATATATATATACAGGGATGTTGTGAAGTTATTTAGTAATAACCCTTTTTCCAATGCTTTTTAGAAACATACACTGGGGTGGCCAGTAAGATTTCAGGAGGGGCCACTGTGGTATAAGTATCAGTCTATTATAGCCTACTGTACAAAATTGGAAATAATTTGTGAGCTCTCAATCAATCTCCTTAGTGTGTGTGAATGGTAGTGTCAACAAAACTTTGTTTCATTATTTAAGCAATAGCACACGAGAGGGAGCATGTTGTCGCTCTAGATCAGCACTGCTGTGATTCGGTCGTAGGTACGAGGCCGCAGGCCGAGTGCCGAAGAGAAACACAGCAGTGCTGATATAGAGCGACAACATGCGACCTCGAGTGTGCTATTGCTTTTATAAGGAGTTTTACAACTGAAATTCACAAGTTAACTTTAAAATGTTATCTTTAATCATTTAAGAATGTATTTGCTTCCGCCAACACAAATAGTTCGACAACAGCAGTCAGAGCGGAGCGCGTTGCTAAGCAACAACTTTACGCGAGTGAGCTCGTCTTGCTTTGTTTACTCTGGTCACATTAACCACGGCGGCCCGATGTCCCGTAAAAATCACCAAAGAAACGGAACGGCGGATCTTAATCTAGTTGGTAATAAGGTCCGCTGCCCAATCCAAACCCCCACGCTTCATTTCCCAGAGTTTATGAGTGTATTTCGGCCCGGGGGAAGTAACGTTATACAATGAGGTGGGAAAGCTAGGCTAGGCTAAAGCTATGCTGCGCTCGTATTATTCAGCAGCCTGAGTTTATCTCCACACACTATTGCTGTCTTCAGTAACGTGAGTGTGAGCGACTACCGCACACTGTCTCTGTCTGTGTGTCTGTGTGTCTGTGTGTGGCAGAGCGATGCCCTCTCACACACACACACACAGATAACACAAGTGAAGCTCCGGCTCATCAGTGAGCCGCGGAGTGATTTTGACAGTTGGTCTACAGTTTGGTGAACAGTCCCAAGTGATGTTGTTCGCTAATATCAGCACTCCTTCAAAACGCTCAGAAGGTCTCTCGTCCAATCAAATCACTCGTTCAGAACCAACTGCTGTATAAAGTATTATAATATGTAATGCATTACATTACATCTTTTCTGCTTGTGACCTTTGTTCTAGTAACTTTAGGCTCCCTACGTGTATGAGATATATGTGTCTCCAGCGGTTGGGGGGCCACGAGAATCTCCCTGAATCTCCTGGTGCATTTACTGTACCCCTGGGAGAAAGAGGGGGGCAGACAAGAGCTACCCTCTTTCTACCAAGGCGTGTTGTTGCAGTACGATTTATTGCATCTAGGGGGGGTGTAGACCCCCTCCACATCTTTCTTGACATTGTACGAACTGTAAACATCTGCCTTTGGTTAATTAAGGACACACAAACTTGGTGTGTTCACACACCATCTTCACTGCATATAATCTCATGTACAACTGTTCATTTCTTTGTCTCAATCATGGAAGCTACACTTGTGTGACGTATGTGATCGAGCACCCTTGCTTTTGCTGTTGCAAGTAAAAACTCCACCTGCTTTTGAAGAAGCCTTGACTCAGATTCTCTTTATTGAAAACACTTGGGTTGTTTAATAAAAGAATTCCTTTAACAGGTAGACTAATAACTACGTCTTATTCCAAGTCAAGTCGACAAACTGTAATCGAGTGTTTCATCCCTTTTGTCTGGTGTGGAAAAAAATGGAAGCTAATGTCACAAAAAAATATAAGCCGACTATAGACAAGATTTAACCAATCAGATTTGATTATGTACATTCCTATAAGCGGACAGTCCTAAAGCGACATAGTTTCAGATTGACTTCAAAGACATTGGGTGAAACTGTCAAAGCAGTGAAGCTGGATTGCATCCATTGTTCTCCTCTGATGGATCATTTGCAACAATCAAGAGATAAATCTGCCTTCTATTTTTGGTGCTTTTGACAGCCTCCTACCTGTATGCAGCCGTCTGCTGTAGCGCCCACCCAGACACACACACACACACACACACACACACACACACACACACACACACACACACACACACACACACACACACACACACACACACACACACACAGACAGTGGCTGCTGGCCCTAATGTCTGGTCGCAGTGGCTTCCTTGAAGTGCTCCTGCAAGTTAATACATTCTGGGCCATCTGTTTCCAAACAGGCCCTTTCCATTACCAGGTGCCCCCCCTTGTTGGACCTCTATCTAATTAACTTTCCTCTCCTTCTCTTTCGCTCTTTCTCTCTCTCTCTCTCTCTTTCTCTCTCTCTCTCTCTGCCTCTTGTTTGGGCCCAAATTCAAACTGGGGAAGAGAGAGAGAGAGAGAAAGAGAGTGAAAGAGTAGAAAGGTAATTTTTTTCAGCTTGATATTCTGAGGCAAAGTAAACAGCGCAGTAACAGAGTTAGCCACAATTTTTTTTTTCTGTGCAATTAAGCAATGATGTTACTAATAACAAGTCAGCAATTCTGGAGAAAATCTTGTTGTCAAAATCACTTTTTATCTCCTTATAAGCTACTACCATGTCTGTTCTGTGTGTGCACTGAAGAAAAATCTGGTGCGGATACACAGCCTATGCTCTGTAAACGGGCATGTATACACAGGGTAGCCACATATCCCTAGCCAAGTGTTCTCCAGAATCGCTGATATGTTTATGCAAGTTAACAGCGCGGTAACCTAGTTAGCCTCAATACTTTATTAATGTTTTTGTTGCAATTTAGCAATGCTGTTATTAATAACCATGTGAGTCCAAAGGGTACTTAAGCATGCAATAAAGCAATGGGGCTTTGAGTGCCACTGTCTGTGTCTTCACTTTGGAGAGAGGCACTAATTACCAGTCTGGGAATCCAATGAAAACCCTCCAAACAAATAACAAAAGCAGAGAGACAGTTAAAAGTGTGTGTGTGTGTGTGTGTGTGTGTGTGTGTGTGTGTGTGTGTGTGTGTGTGTGTGTGTGTGTGTGTGTGTGTGTGTGTGTGTGTGTTAATGGTTAATAATAAACACTGTTGGTTTTGGCTATTAAAGACAATTAATGCTTCAAAGGCAGTGCATTTAAACAGTAACATAAAGTCACAAGGAGACACAATAAAAAACTCAAGCCGGGAACTGAAAAGGGGAATTGGTGATCAATAAAATGAGGACAGATAAGGTAGGTACAAAAAAATACAAATAACATAAGAAGAAGCCCTTTTTAGAAAGAGATTTAAACGCTGACCCAAAGGGGATAAACAAAATCATGTTGTTTCATCACCGGATGGCTTTTTATCAAATAAACATACACAACATGTTCGGCGCTATCACAGATGTTGTGTTCTTTCTTTGGATCGATGCTGTTGTTGAAAACAGGAAATTACTGTTGGAATAAAATAACAAAATACGGCTCTAGTAGTAGCCCACAGCACAATAACACTTTTAACTATGTTTTGTTGTCACACTCAAACTGAAAAGCATCAACCATCAAAGCCACTGTATGGGTGCCTGAGTGCCTATGTGGTTTTGCCATTAGCAAATATTAGTTATAAGCAACAATAACTTGCCAGGGTAGCACCACAGTACCTACATACTTGAGGAAAAAATTTGACACATAAATAGCCATAGCCAAAAATGGTATACAAGGTTAGGATTCTCCATTGTGGAAGAATGTAGTGGAATTTTCCCCCTCAATTTTTAGAATAGGTAAACTCAAAACGAAAAAAAATATGAAAGACATTTATATCCTTATTCCCTGTACCTTCACCTTGTTTGATGCTCAACATTTTTCTGGGTGAGGAGACACAGACACCCCTCGCCCCCCCTCCAATTTAAAGGTGTAGCCAGTGATTCTGGAGAATGCTTGTGGACAAAAATCACTTTTGGTCAAAATCAGTGAATATCTCCTAACGATCAATGTAAAAAGTGTGCTACTATTATCTGCACAATTTGGAGCTGAAAACTCAAACGTCTATGACAAAATAAAAGCATAGGATTCTTTCAATATCAATAAAAGACCAAATTGCTCACCAGAGTCAGTAAAGAGATAGCGTGTTGTATGTTCTCCAATGTGACAGGGAAAGAACCAACCAGGGACCCTGTTGTTGCTTCAGCTTGGATCAATCAAGACCCAGTACCGATTTAGAACCGTTTTCAAATGCACCATCCATACTGATACAGACACTGATATCTGAGGTAAATAAAAGAGGTAAATGTGTGTGTGTGTGTGTGTGTGTGTGTGTGTGTGTGTGTGTGTGTGTATGTGCGTGCGTGCTGAAAAAAATCCATTGTTAATACACAGCCTATAGGCTCTGTTATCAGGCATGTTGCTAGCTATACGGTGAGGAACATAAGTTATGTGTCCACATTAAGCTGTCATGTTCACGATGATGCCACTGCTTTTATGTTATGGTTGTTGACTATTCATGAAAATCACAAAGGTGGCTGTAATAGATTAGATTCCCGCTGTTTCAGGAAAAATCCTCGAATGTCCAACCATAGTAATCTCCATGTTTTCTACCTGAGCTGAAAATGGTTTATGCAGTTCTATATAGGAAGTGCCAGTTAAGTGACCCCTTGGCCCCACAATACCTATTCATAAACTACAGTAAGCATGCATGGGTGTCAGTGAGGGAAATAAGGGCTGCTTTTCAAAGATACAAGCTTGCTAGCCAGAAGCCATAAGCTGTATTTTCTGACACATGTTAGAGGCGCATTCCCATTTGCATGAATCCTATGCATATTACATCGCTCCGACCTGTTGGCTGTACAGCGGGGAATTGTCATCATCGGTTGCAGGGCAATAACAGTAAGTTACTGCTGCTTGTCATATGCCATCCTGCGTCTGCTGTAATTTATGTGCGTATAGGACCATTGTCTTCCGGCCCAAGGGGCATTTGTGTGAGTGTGTGTGTGTGTGTGTGTGTGCCAAGGATTTCAGCTTTTACTACGCAAGGAAGGAAGTGGAGAGAGAGTGTCCACCAATGCCAAGTGAAGCACGACCTGGCACATGGAGAGAAGGAGCTCCTCTACAAATGAATGTTTCACTAATGCATTCCCAAGATTGAATCTGTGAGCAGACATGAAAGGAAAAGCTTTCTAAGTCCTAGCCACTGGAAGCTAAGCTTTATTTTGAACAAAAATATTCAACCTAACTTTTTTTTAAGAAAGCAAGCATTTTATTTAGTACGACTTGAAGTTATAGTGCGTAACTTATGTTGTCCCCATGAGGTATTTTGAGTGATAACAACAACACTGTCGGCGCATCTACATGAGCTAAGCCTTTGATGATCGCACATGGATTTGATACCTTCTGCTGTACGTCCAGGTTTGCTCTTGGCAGTAGAATCAACAACTGAAACACAATTCTTGGGCTCTTCTTGGGGTTTCTCTGAGCTCCTGCGCCAGTGTCGGGGGTGACACCAGTTTGTAAACAGAGAGAGTATTTTTGGAGCTGATGGTTTGGCGATGGCTTTAATGTAACCAACATTCAGAGAGAGAGAGAGAGAGACGGAGAGAGAGAGAAAGTTACTTACTGTATAAACGAAACGAAAGAGGAGAGCAATCACGGCTGGATTACATCTCTGAGGAGCTCATCCGGAAGGGCACGTCCCTCATTACAGCTGTTTTGGAAAGAGCTCTAGTTATTTTTTTTTTGCTTATTTGCCAGTAACTCACACACACACTGGCTCTCTTCCACCTGCAGTAGGCCAGGTCAGGCAGGCAGGGAGACGGCTCTGACATGACCTCCAGTGAAGAGAGAGCATGGCGTAGGAGAACCGCTGGAGATTTGCACTGCGTAACCAATGCCGAAGAGAGGGGAAAACACACGCCTCGCGATCAGCCATGAAATGCAAAACCTGGCAACTAATCATACTACATGGGGAATGGCAGGGAAGCTCCATAGACACACAGAACTAAAGGGAGGGAGGGATGGATGGATATAGGAGGGTTATAGAGTTGTAAGGGCGGAGGTTTGTTTTCAACAATAAGAGGGACTCCATTAAAAGGTGGAATTGGCAATTCTGGAGAGAACATTTGTTGTCAAAATCACTTTTTTCAGAAAAATCAGTGACTATCTCCCCACAATCTGCTCCCTGTCCGTGCTGTGTGTGTGTGCTGAAAAATTTAATCTGGTGGTAAAACAGCCATGTCAACAAGGGGGCCCACCTAAGCTAGCAACATGCCTGTTTACAGAGCCTAGGATGTGTATTAACACCACATTTTAGGCACAGGTCGAGAGGATTGTGATAAGATATTCACTGATTAGACACTTCACACAATCTGACAATCACAAACTCCGAAGGTACAAAAATGAAGTGTATAGGTTTATAGTCACAGGTCTTTTTCTTTTCAGGGAGAAAAATGCACCTATTCTAAATATTGGTGGGGGGCATGTTTATCCCCTGCAAACCACCCGAAATGTACGCCTAGAGAATGTTGCCTGGGTGCGAGGTCATTCTACCTCACTGGGTGTTTTATTAATGTAATTAAACACGGGCGAGCTCTCGGGCAACGCATCATACCTGACCTCCACTGCACAGGGAAGGGAGGGAGAGAGTGTGTTAGAGAGATAGACAGATAGTGAGGTAGAAAAAGAGAGGGAGAGAAAGAGAGAGAGAGGTATATTGATAACAAGGACAGAAGAGTGGCAGGATAAAGCAAGATGAAACAAGAGAGGACAGGGTTGCCAATTGACAGCAGTGTTAAAGGTGGAGTCAGTGATTCTAGAGAACGCCTGTTGAGAAAATGACTTTTTGTCAAAATCGGTGAATATCTCCTCACCACCTGTCCGTACTGTGTGTGCCGCTGAAAAAAGAGTTGGTGCTAGTACACAGCCTAGGCTCTGTAAATGGGTATTTAAACAATGTGTATGTTAACAAAGGGGGCCCACCGTAGCTAGCAACATGCCAGTTTACAAAGCTTACGCTGTGTATTAACTACCAGGTGGTGGATCATAAGGAGATATTCACTGATAATGACAAAAAAAGTGATTCAGACAAGAAGTGTTCTCGCTGACTGACGGAGTTTAGTGAACGGGTAAGGAGTGGGTGTGTAGCACAGAGAGAGAGAGAGAGAGAGAGAGAGAGAGAGAGAGAACAAGGAGGACATGAGATTGACAGGATAAGACCAGATGAAACAAGAGAGGACAGGCCTAAGCGAGAGAGATAGATGCAGCATGATGCTTGTGTGGGAGGGGGAAGATGTAAATTTAGTCAGAGAATTAGTGCATGGGACAAGGCAAGTGAGCCATGGAAGAGTCAAGGCCGGGCCAGTCGAGGGAAGGAGAGGGTCAACGAGGGGGCAAACAGAAGGCCTGTGGGCTCGGTGCAAAAATGTCAGAAACGTCACGTAATCTTATTAGACAAGGTTCGATGCTCTGTCTAAACACATGGCTGGGCTCTATCGGTCACTGTAATGATAATGTTATGTTACAATCTGGTTAAGCACAATTCAATTTCAAGTAACGGTACAGTATGCCACACTTACATGTTTGGACAGCATCATCAAAATACCATTTAAATATGGTTTGTGGTTGTGTTGACCTTGAAAGAAGTTCCTGCTGTGATAACCATGCCAAAAAAAATGTATATAGAAAAATAATAATAGAATAATAGAGAAAAATATAATGACCACCTGTTTTTTCTTTAATCAATACTACACTTGTTTTGTTAAGGTAATACTAAATAAATTTGCCATGTGATTTAAAGCATTACTTTATTTATTGATATTATTTACAGTAGGGCCGAGATACCATACCATGGCATGTGCCGCTCAGTCTCAACAAACTGTTTCTAGTAGAGTCATAAAATAAAAATCCGAAACCCGGAAAAAAATTCAATATATGATCTTGAACATCACATGAGGGTGTTCTTGTGAAGTAAAAGAAAAATAGTGATGGATATAAAAGAAAACTATAGCAAAGAATCTTCTGTATACACTTGTATTTCGTTCTTGGCTTCTCATTTGTCTTCTCTGTTAAATTCCCTCTCCTGTGGAATGTGTTAGCGACCTCACACACACCGAAAGAAAATCTTGTAAAAATGAAGCAAATCTGTTATCTCGTTTAAGATACAGAGCTGCATACCGCTCGGGGGCATGAGAAATGGCTTATTACTCCTCAGTCTAAACTCTGTTCGCTGAAGTCTATGACCTGAAATAAGTCAGGCTTTTTATGTCACTAATAACTAACTAATGACAGTGTTGCTGCTGTATTCTTTGCTTGGGTGTTACGCTACCTTCACATATGCAATAGTAACAGTGATGTAGCCTTTACAGTAAGCATATCTTGGCCATATTTCAGTTTGCAACATAATAAAATGATATACAGTATATTGCTTACCCTGTGTTGCAGGGGAATAAAATACAGCATATATGATACTGTAGGGGAATGTCAAATCTAGTGCTATTAAAGTATGTTTCAACCGGGAAATAACCCCGCTTTAAATCTTCATTCATGCCTCCATCTCTTTTGGTACTGCACTGTATATGAACCCAGTCACATACAGTCTACAGGCGGATAGAGGGACATGACTCACACAGAGGAGAAGTATGGAGTTCCTCAAGGCAAGAGATGACAGGCAAAAATGTAATTTTTCAGCATTTGTCAACATGTGTTTGGCTATTTTGATTACATAACATGTAATCATGTTAGTATGAATAACAAGTCCAAAATGTACATATACTGTAAGTGTTTATTTGACTAAAATAGTTTACTGTTTGTGTCTGTATATGTGTCCTATACAACAAACCTTTAATGGCCATTATTTCAACATTTGGGTTTTTTAATACGCTTTTGTTCTTATTAATAAAATTTAAAAAATGCTGTATCCGAAATCTGTTCTGTTCTGTGAAAACTTTGGACAGAAGGGTAAAATATTTTAATTATGGCTTTATTCAACATCTAGACAGGACAGGACTTTTGAATAGCAGTGCTGTAAAGAAGGGATGGGGAGAATTCAACACTGTATGTGACAGCTTGAAGCACACACAAACACACCGCCACAACCCATTTGTCACCTCCGTTGGCCTGCGTTGGACGCCCTGTCACAATAATTACATTTCTCTGTATATTAATTGATGACTTGGAATGGAAATAAGAGCTGTCGGGGGAATGTATCAAACTACGCCAACAATAATAGCAAAAGCAATAACCAAACAAATATAAAATGGACAAGTCAGGGAGAGTATTATAGGTGATTGATGAGGCAAGCAGGCCCAACCACACACTATGAATGTGCTGGGGAACTTCTGACTGCTGTACATTTGACAGGCTTGTTTGCGTGTGTCTGATTGTGCGTGTGAGTGTGCTTGTGCGTGTTTGCGTGCGTGCATGTGTGTTTATATCAACAGCGTTTAGGTGTAATTGTGTGTTTGAGTGTGTGTGAGTGTGTGTTTGCGTGTGTGTGTTTTTTGTGTATATATATATCAGGAGAGTTTACGTGTGTGTGTGCGTGTGTGTGTGTGTACCCACTCTCAGTATTGGGCTACAGACGCTGTTGCTCGGAGGGAAATCATAACAACTAATAGAGCAGGAACGAGGAATTTGTAATCCATGTCAGAATTGAATTACTATCCAATAATGCTTATTTCAATACACAAAACCGCATAATCCCATTCGTCTGAATACGCTTTTCCTGTTGCCACCAGCGTTTATACAGCGGAATATCAATGCAGACACACAGAATCATTACATTATGGATACGAAAGCTCAGTCGTCCTTTGCCCCCTAAGTTCATTACAGCTTAATGAGGTATATCTGTTATTATTTATTTACAGGTATGAATATTTACAACTGCTGTATAATGGTAATGCGCAAAAACAAAATTGCATTAGAATGTATGCTTTCCTCAAATGTATTGAACTGAGAAAACATCACACACACACACACTTAACGACGCAAGCACAACAGTGAGCACATGTGCACAATTAGTAATGCTACTATTAAACCTGTTACTTCACCATCCATCTCTTTTTTGTCTTTCTTTGAAATGCCTTGCTACTGATATGAAAAGGAGGATGGGTGGCATTTTAAAGCCATAGTTCGTAACTTATCTTGCCCCCATGAGGAATTCTGAGTAATTACAGCAACACTGTCTCCGCTTCTAGCCTTCAGAGATCCCACATGGAGTGTATTCCTTCTGCTGTACGTCCAGGTTTTTTCTTAGCAGTAGAATCAACAACTGAAACTTTTCTTGGGCTCTTCTTGGGATTTTTCTGAGCTCCTGCGCCAGTGTCGGTGGGGCGACACCAGTTTTTTTTTTAAATGCTGCAATACTGAGAAAGACAAAAAGGTTTGTGGAGCTGATAGGCTTAATCCACGTCTTTGTATCAACTCATTTGTCGATGGCTTGGATGTAACCGAGATTCATTTATATGAAAAAGTTACACACAATAGCTTTAACGCTTTATTTATGAACTTTTCTCACATCGGCACTGCGGCTTCCTCCCATATATTTTCCTTAGAAGGCTTGACACAGCAGACTTAGTGAACAATCAACAATGTCAATGAACGTTTTTCAATTTTAAAATGTATTAACAATTTTAAATGTATTTATAAATTGTCTGACTTATTTATTAGTATCACGCACAATGGTGTCATTTACAGTCACACAGTCACTCTGCTCTTCTAAGTGCTGTAACTGGAACAGATGATTGTGTTTACAAATTGACCGTTCCTAAAATTTCCCTGATTATCAACCATGTAATTATGTTTCCCAATCAAATCAAAAAGTCCCTTGATTTTAACCTTGACTCTGGATCAGCCACAGGACCTAAACTTGTAGACCTAAGAGGCACCTGAGGATACCAACGTAAAATGTGTGCTAATGTTATCTGCACAATTTGGGGCTTAAAACTCAAATGTCTATGACAAAATAAAAGCATAGAATTCTCTCAATATCAATAAAAGACTAAATTGCTCACCGGAGTCAGTAAAGGGATAGCGTGTTGTATGTTCTCCAATGTTACAGGGAAAAAAACAAGCAATGGCAGCATTGTTTGGCACCAATAGATATTTCAGAGTGAAAAAAATCACCTCTCATGTCGCACAAACATGGCTCTAATCAAATATTTTCTATAAAGCATATATTTGAGCAGGCACAGGCTATCCTAAATGATACATAACTGAACGTAATTTTTTAAACTGGAAAATTGGTCAGGTTGTATTGAACATTATTTCTTTTCAATACATGTATACAGTATATTGTACTATATTATGTTATATTGTATATGCTAGTTTCAGTATTCCAACTGTGTAAGAGAACAAACATATTTTACGAATGTCATGTAAGCCACAAATCCCTATTTTACTGTAGATATGACAATGAATATCTTGAATCGTGAGCCGGTTGACTGCAGTTTTTCTTACAATGAATAATAATGAATTGAGTGATGTTCAAATAATGACAGCAGTCCCTCCAACCAGGGAGCCCGTTGTTGCTTCAGTTTTGATCAATCAAGACCCAGTACCGATTTAGAACCGTTTTCAAATGCACCATCCATACTGATACAGACACTGATATCTGAGGTAAATAAGTGAGGTAAATGTGTGTGTGTGTGTGTGTGTGTGTGTGTGTGTGTGTGTGTGTGTGTGTGTGTGTGTGTGTGTGTGTGTGTGTGTGTGTGTGTGTGTGTGTGTGTGTGTGGTGTGTGTGTGTGTGTGTGTGTGATGAAATAAAACCATCCGTAGAGAAAAAATACGCTCATATTGGATATAGATGAGATTAATCAATCCATTGCAGTCCCAAAGGAGCCCCTCCGACTGCCTTAATCTATATCCTGGTCGATAGTGATCAAAAGGTGGGGCGAGGTCATAAAAGACCAATATGGTGCACTGCCCTGAATCAACAACCACCAACAAACCATTGATAACATTCAGAGCAACATGTGTGAGTACGAAAACGGACTTAAACACCTCGACATAATACAGGTGCATCTCAAAAAGTTTTTCTATAATTTAATTCAAACAGTGTAACATTCATATATTGTAGATTGATTCCTCATGAAGAGAAATTAAAATAGAATAAACGTACTTTTCAGAAGGTTGATATTTCTGTATTATAAATCCTTTTTTGTTTGGTTTTATGCAATGTTCTAATATGTTGAGATAGTGACTTTTTTTTATTCTATGAGGTGTAAGCCGTGATCATCAAAATAATGGACCTGACTTATTTCAATTTGTGTAATGAATCTAGAATAAATGAAAGTTTCTCTTTTTCAATGGACTTTTGATGTTCTAGTTTTTTTAGATTCACCTTTAAGCACTCTTCAACACTCCTAAAAACTTCATATCTTATATCAAGATGTAAGGGAGCAGAAAGCAAACTATATGCCCACAGCTCTTGTAAACTCTCTCTGAATAAATTTGTGGTAATACTGTCAGGGAAACTGGATCGTATGTGACACATTCTCAGTAAGAGTCTGTGCAGAGAAATCGGCCAAAGGCAATTCCCAAAAAATATTAGGGAATTTGCAGAGGAAGTTATAGGAGTTAAGTGAGTGATATAAGTCCTTCCACTAACAGAGCAAACCTGGGTCAAATATTCCATGTCCTTCAGATAATGCAAAAACATTTTGGAAGTGATTTTTAAAGCCCTGCATGGTGATATTACCAATATCTGCATTACACTCTCCCCTCTAGGATATTAAGCTGTGTGTGTCATGTTGATTTTGATATTGGGGACTGCATGCTTCCTCTTGGGCTGAGTTTACTCTCCCTCCCCTCAAACTTAAAGGGGAAGTTTCTCTGACATAATATTTTTGGATGTGAGTCAGTCGCTCTCTGGTAATGACATCAATGTAGGACATTAGCTAAAGGGTAAGTATCCTGTGGAGAGATATGTAACTCAGCAAGCCAACATCTTGTCAAACACGAATGGACCGAATGCATAAAAAGGACCAGTTCAGCATTTTTTAAATAAGATACTGCCGAAAAAAGTGAAATAGCGTTACTAGAAATAGCAAAATAACAATATTTTACATTTAATTTTGTGTTTGAGTGGTATTTTAAAGCCTTGACGTTGCACACAAGACCAGCTGAATGTGTTACCACAAAGTATCTCATTGTGTGCAATAAGCAGGGCCGCCCATAAGGGGTAGAAAGTGGGAAAGCTTTCTAGGGCCCAGCCACCAGGGGAGGCCCAGAGAGAAAAAATAAAATAAAAAATTGCAGATGAACTAACTTAGCCAGTGGCGTGCACAGGTAGACCAGAAGTGGTGCTGAAGCACCTGCCCTTTTCCCCTGGCCCAATCAAGTGCCCTTTTGAAAAAAAAAAAAAAAAAAAAAAATCTGAAAGTTTTTTTTTTTTTTTTTTTTTTACAGTGTATGTGGCCCATGCCGACATTATCATCTATAAATGCTCGACGATTAAAAACTTTTGAAAATAATGCCCCAATAAATATGCCCCCCCCCCTCCTCCGCACACACTTCCTTTGTCAACGTGAACGCGCAGAGTGGACACAAACGGAGGCGCGTTGCCGCAGCAGTTCACAGCTGCTGCACACACACCTACTCCCCGGCCTGCCCTGCCCCACCAGCGAGGTAACACATACATGAATGGAGTCAAGAGTGTATTGTTTGCCCCCTAAGCCTCAGTTGCCAAGCTATAACTTGCATTTATTTGTCTCTGTTATAAAGTAGCCTCTATCATGCAGCGCCACACAGCTGGGCATAAATTAGCCAACTGTCCTGCTTAACAAGCTAGCCCAAAAAAAAATAGATATGACGTGATGAACACAACTAATGTCGGCGGAGTTTGTCATTGGTACAGCATGTGAATCTATCAGTATGCTGAATAGTTAGTGTTGTTAAGGTTTACTTTAGGCTATATAATTAACACATGCAGTAATGTATTTGCTAAATGACAAACAGGTAATTCCCAATTGCCTGCAGAAAAAGTAGCCTTGTGCCTGGTTGTAATGTAACTAAGCAGTCTTATTTTAAATGGTTGGTCTCTTTTTATTTACAAATTGCAGTATAATGCCTAGAAAGGAGAGGTTAAAAAAGGAAAAAGAAAGGGAGCTACAGCAGGCAGCCCAGGGGAGCAGCTCTCTGCTCTCCTGGATGAAAGTATCCATCAGCAGCAAGGAGGAAGATGTAGATGAAAGGTCAGAGTCAAGACCAGAGTCACGTTAACAGTTCAGGGCCTTTTAAAGCTCAGATTGTAATGTTGAACTGTTCCTCAACTGTTATTGAAATATCTTAAAAGCTGTCCACACATTTTATTTTAACTACGCAAAGTGGGTTGGTGGTACTAAATCAGTCATGAAGCTATATAAGCTATATTATTTTGTCCCAACCATAAGTTATTTCTATGTTACAACACTTGCAGTAATCTTGTATTTACCTTAATAGGGTATTAAGGAGATCAGGGGCCTAACGAAGACTTCAAAGACAGAATTCGGGATAAGGGATTATTTTAAAAAATCCAAATCCAAAATTCTTTCTGCTTTTTGGTAATTCTGTGTCTCCAAATTATTCCAGAAAATAGTACTAAATAGCCCACATTGACACAGGTGATTTAGCCTTAGCTTTCTTCTCAAAGTGCACCAGATTGATGAATTTTACTTTAAGAGGTTCAAATTTTTCTTCCGGGGGAGCATTCCCCCGGACACCCCTAGAAGGTCCAGGGTCCCAAACACAGTCTCCCAAAATCCTTTGAGAAACACTGTATGTGTGGCCGGGTATTAAAAGTCATTAGGCCAGGGGGGGATTTTGTACAAGTAACCTTAAAATGATTTG
This sequence comes from Hyperoplus immaculatus, assembly GCA_949357725.1. Taxonomy (NCBI): domain Eukaryota; kingdom Metazoa; phylum Chordata; class Actinopteri; order Uranoscopiformes; family Ammodytidae; genus Hyperoplus; species Hyperoplus immaculatus. The sequence goes on from OX442349.1 coordinate 4,066,559, forward strand.
GTCATTCATCGATAGAATATATTGTGCCCTTTTTTTTTTGCACTGAGCACCTGCCCCCCAAAATGGCTGTGCACGCCACTGAACTTAGCCAACCTTTATTATGAACGCTATATTCGCAAGAGAACTTTCTATAATAAAAGAAAACATTTTATTCATTGTTACTTGGGTAAAATATATAAAATGTTATATTGAAAAACTAAAAATATCATGGGTCGTTTTTCCCCCCTCAAAACTGTTGCATGCAGCAGGTCAACCAAACAAGCGTTAGCTATGTATTGATGATGAGCAAGCTAACCTAGCAAGCTCAGTGATGCCAGGACCTGGACACAAAGGAACTTTCAAGGGCTTTAGACCCCCGGAAAATTCCTTAATATATCAGTATTTCTGCCAGCAGAAGTGGATTTTCAATTCAGAGATACTGTGATATTTCATCAAGTTTTGAGGTGTCTTTTTGAGGGTGTTCTGCAAATTATTCTGTATATTTTATCTAATATTTTCTAAGAAAATTAGAAAATTACATATTTAGCCTTTAAACCAAGGTGGCAGATGGTTGTTATACTGATGCGGAAAGCTTCTGGTAGCAGTGTTATCATGGTAGACTACAGACCCCCTACAGCATTGGTGTGTCTAAAAGCTTACATTACAGTAAATGTTACAGTAAATGTGCCAAAAAGCAGGTACAGAGATCTTGCAAGGGCAAAAAAATTCTGCTCGCGCGCTACACGCGCTCTCGCATCGTCGGTATCTCTGCCCACTATTCTTTCAGTAGCCCACCCTAACGTAACTGGCTAGAACCGGCCCTGTGTACAGGTATGTGTTTATTTAGGAATAAGCGCATCATGCACATTGATACAAGTTCAGCATGAGTAAAGGGGGCCCAATGACTGGACCTTTTCAGGGGCCCAGTCATTTTCCTGGGCAGGCCTGGCAATAAGTGCCATTATATATACAGTATGTACTTTACCTTAAAAATGCCTATAAGCTGGAACTATGACTAAATGAGATTCAGCACATTTTCAGGATAATTTCAGAAACATTGAGAGACTTTTTTTGTGGCTACTTACAGCAGTACACATTGCATTACTTTTATTAGGATATACTGAGATGATGTGGCTGTTGTAAGCACATTTTTTTATAGGTGTGTTGTGCTTGTGAGTGACAGTGTATAAGATATAATAAAATAAATGTCAAATATAAAATATGGAAAAAGTGATTAGAAAGCTAAACTAGTGTAACCCAAATGTCCCGCTGCCTAATAGATTACATTTCTTTTTAATAAAAAAATAAACAGTCAGCAAGTTGTATTTTGCATACCAAGCCTTACCCTTTATGTTGGAATAGGTCAAAATAGGGCGCTCTCTGTATGTCATTCCCCTTGTCTAATTTCATCTCTGTCTCTCCAAACCAATAAAGCATAAAATGTTAAAAATTTTATCTTAAAAATAAACAAAATAAGGAATAGGGAAAATAGCAGATTAAAAGATGTGACATGGTTTTCTCTTTTACATTCAAAAAAGAAAGTACTAGAGAAGGAAAAGTTAAAGTGCTTTGGAGTGAGTGAGTGAAGTATTCAGACAGCAGGACATTGGCCAGCTGCATAGGTCAAGTCTTAGTTTGCTTCACAGCACACATGGCGTGTGAGTGGCATGTCTAAGTGAAAGAGTGCTGCGTGAATGCCAAACACAGTTTTCGACATCTTGGCGAGCACAAACCTATCACAATGCTGTTAACATATTTAAACTTGATAATGGGTAATTTGTCAGTGCTAATTTGATATGCAAATGTTCTCATCAAGCTTAGCAACGAGATTAGCTTAGTGTACGCCAAGTACAATTTAAACGCCATGACAAGTTGCTCTTCAGCCAATTTTTTTACTTATTTTTTTGGGGGGAGAGATGGAAATTTATTCTGACCAATGCTGGCTAGTTCTCATCTGAGGAATGCCAAATTGTCTGCCGAAAGATTGTCTGTGCCTTTGCAAAATAAAGTATTTTCGGCAGCATTTAGCTGTAGTGCAGACATTATTTTTCTTTCTTTGATACAATTTTTTCTCCTGCACCTGCAACATCATAGCTGTGCATAAAATCGTCTTTTTTGAATACGTACATCTGTAAATACAGTAGGGAGGGACACTCCTTAATGATAAGTATGCTGTTCTTAAATAATGATCATAATTAAGTGTTGATCCAACAGTTTATGAAACATAAAGCTTAATGTTGTCTGACTGGTAATGAATAAAATCCTATGGCCTCCTATACTTGCCAGTGGTGAACCCCATATATTTAAGAAACATGAATTGCATTATCTTTATTGCTCCCATGTCATTTAGTACTACTGTCACTGCCTACTGTGCTGCCTAACAATAAGGGTATTTTACTTGTATAGATTGTGTTGGAGTTAGATGCATTGTCAACATGTAGTGGCTCATAAATCCAAAACCCTGAATAGGGTAGGAAAAATATTTGATGCTGTTGTTATGCACACAAACAGTCCGTGGGAGGGTCTTAGTCATTCATTAAAGAGCGCCAGAAGAAAAACGAGCCAAACTATGTCAACAGAGAACATAAGCCTTCACTTAAATCTGTGTTTCCAACTTGGCAAAAAAAAATAATTTTATTTATACATTAGAAAAGCTTGATGCAAAAGCACAAATAAATGATGTATTAAACATTAATCAAATCTTATTGTAGTCTTGATTATATCCAATGAACTAATGCAATCTTTACAACACACTCCCCATGTGGAGAGTTTTATTAGATATGTGATGTGTGATCAAATGCTGTTTGCCGATTTTGGCACAGATTCAGGTATACCTGAGTTTGCAAGTCGTCAGGTTACCGTCCGACATGAACGTTTAAGCAACGCAAAACCCCCACCATACATTTGGGACACAGTTAAAAAATCAATAGTTACATCAAGAAAATCAATTTGAAATGAAAGCAGTGAGATGTTGGCAGGGGAAACATAAATCCTTCTAGTTGCAGTTGGCTAAAAATGACAGTATAGCAGCAAGTTCACTGTGTTACAAAATATGTGTATTACTATTATTATGTGGTCTGTTTTTCCGTTGTATCTGCACGTCGCTGTCATTCATAATGAGTAGAGTAGATTTTGATGGCCGTGCAGGGGATGTTGGCCCCTCAATATTTAGAAGAGATGCATGTGTACCCCTCAAGACAATATGAAAGACAACCCCTTCTATCTAAAATAGGTCAAATAAAATAAAAAGTTCAGGGGGTCTAAAAATTTATATAGACTTCTTACCTATAGCTATATATTTCTTAACAATTTCAGACAAACCCTAATGTGGACCTTACCATCTTAACCTTGCCAAGCTCATAGCGCACAAATGTTGTCTTTTCCTTTATATAAAGTGAATAAAGACATTTCCACCATACATTGATGCAAAACAAGCAAAAAATGTGTTCATTATAACTTCACCAGAATGCAGAAAATGAACAGTTGACTCTCAAAATGTTTATGCTTAATATGTCCCTCCCAATCTAGAAACGAAACCTATGCCCATGCTGTAATTGCTAGAATATGAGTTTAAAATATGTGACAATTTTAACACATTTGCATGCACGGCAAGGCCAGTATTTCACACCAAAATTGATAGTTGAGCATCTGGATAGAGGAAGGTGACAAGGAGACAAGTGAGGACATATAGGGACATCTGTTTGGTTCTCCTTCCTTTCCTCGCCATCTTTTTTGGAACAACATACCTCCTTCTTCCTTGTTTCTGGCATCTTTATCCGGGAAAGACAGATGGAATTCGCTTCTCCCTGGGCACGCACACACACACATATACACACACACAAATACACACACACACACACACAGAGACACACAAACACACACAGATTGATTGATTGACACACACTACTAATGGCCATGCACTGTATATACACACATATATATGGAGACATACACAACCAAAGGCACAAATAACTTACAGAGTGAAGGCATGGTGACTTTGACAAACAAAATCGACTCCAGCGGGCACGGGCACACACACACACACACACACATACACTCAGCGGCGCTCGGGAGACAGACAGCTGTGCAAATATGCCCGGTCCTCATTCTTGGGGTTCTTGCGCTCCAACCACAAATAGCAAATATTTCCCCTGCTGTCATCTTCACTATTTTCTTTTGCTTTATCCATGGGAGAGGAGAGGAGATAGATCAGGAGCTCCATAGGTCAACCAGGGACATATGGCTGCGTTCCAAATCACATACTACTATTTTTTTCTTGTCTACATACTACAGCTGATGATAAAAAAGTAGTTAGAATGCAGTAGGCACACAATTGGCACATCATTTTACTTATTTATTTCATCATGACATCGCACTTTGAACTTGTCTTTTGCTCATATATCCGTCTCATCGCTGGTTGTTTTCAGGCTTTGTCGCTGTGACATCACTTCCACTGCGCAGTGGATTGTGGGTGAGAATCGCCAAACAATCATGTTGAGTTCCACACAAAAAAATCTCAACTGGATTTAGTAGGGGTATCTGGGTATTTTTTAAGCATGCTGCATCTGACCACAAGAATTGGGACAACCCGAATCTTTTTCTACAATACTAAATAGCAGGGTCGTTTGAGTATTTTTTTTCTTCAGATTTCACTCTTCCACTCCCTCCAAGAGAACAGCTGCTGATTGGGGCGGGAATTGTGTGTGAGTGTGTGTGTGTGTGTGGGGGGGGGAGGCTGGAGAGGTGGGACCCCCTCTACCTGTCCCCATGGGGAAGATGAAATGTAAATTCCAGCGACGTGAACTCATTTGCAGCAGTCTGGAGCGCTCTGATAGGACTTTGACTGGAGGCTTTTATTTGATTAGCTTAATTCCATCCTTGCGCGTGTGTGGACTGTGTGGACCACTGCAGCAAATATTCCTGGAACATTTTGTCGGACGCATTAGGGCCCCACAGTTAATGAACAATTTGTTCCGTTGAGCCACGAAAAGCACGGGCAAGCAATCGAGAGAAGTCCTGACTCCTGAGCGCTCTGTAAAAAAATGATTTTCCTAGTTGTGACACCTGAGAAAGAAAGAAATTAGATTGGAGAACTTGAGAGTGTGGAAAATATACAGGCTTATTAATTTCCCTGTGTTTGGATGATAGGGGGAAAAAAGCTGCTTTGTTAATTTATTTGTGCTTGAGTATTGACCTCATGTGATGGCTTGCACAGGTTTTGTTATACTGTGCAATATGTTGTTAATTTGGGAATGTGTTGTTTGTTGCAATGCCGTGTGCAACACAATTCAATTATCCCTCCTGGGATTAAAAAAATAAAAGAATTACATACAATGTTGAAATGAAAAAGAGAGGAAAACTAAAAAATGTCAGAGAAACTTAACTGGAATTTTTGTTTAGTTTTGAGGCCAACGAAAACGTTCAAGTTTTAAGGAAAACTTTCAAAATGTGAGCCAGTTAATTATCTTTTGTTGATCACTTGTCATTCATTTGTAATGAAAATGTGTCTTTCAAATGGTAACAGTTGTGCCAACTTATAACAAACAAATCCAAGTCGGTCAAACCAGTGTTTAAACTTTTTCTGAAAAAACGTTCCGAACCAAATAATAAGTTGGTCCAACTTGCTCAAAACTTGAATTGACATTTAACTATGAATGATAAGTTATCTAAACAAAAGTGAATGAGTTGGCTGCAAAACTCAAAAGAAAATGTAACTTAATTTCATTTTACAGTGTATTATCGAACAATATAATATGTCTGAAAAGGTATGTTGAGGCTTCAAAGCTTTTTAGCGTGAGCGCCTATCACTGTGTCATAATATTACACTCAACAAAAATATAAACGCAACACTTTTGTTTTTGCTCCCATTTTTCATGAGATGGACTTAAAGATCTAAAATTCATTCCAGATACACAATATTACCATTTCTCTCAAACATTGTTCACAAATCTGTCTAAATGTGTGATAGTGAGCACTTCTGCTTTGCTGAGATAATCCATCCCACCTCACAGGTGTGCCACATCAAGATGCTGATCTGACATCATGATTAGTGCACAGGTGTGCCTTAGACTGTCCACAATAAAAGGCCACTCTGAAATGTGCAGTTTTGTCTCACAGCAAAATGCCACAGATGCCACAAGCATTGAGGGAGCGTGCAATTGGCATGCTGACAGCAGGAATGTCAACCAGATCTGTTGCTCGTGCATTGAATGTTCATTTCTCCACCATAAGCCGTCTCCAAAGGCGTTTCAGAGAATATGGCAGTACATCCAACCGGCCTCACAACCGCAGACCACGTGTAACCACACCAGCCCAGGACCTCCACATCCAGCAGGTTCACCTCCAAGATCGTCTGAGACCAGCCACTGAGACAGCTGCTGAAACAATTGGTTTGCATAACCAAACAATTTCTGCACAAACTGTCAGAAACCGTCTCAGGGAAGCTCAACTGCATGCTCGTCGTCCTCATCGGGGTCTTGACCTGACTCCAGCTCGTCGCCGTAACAGACTTGAGTGGGCAAATGCTCACATTTGATGGCGTCTGGCACGTTGGAGAGGTGTTCTCTTCACGGATGAATCTCGGTTTACATTGTTCAGGGCAGATGGCAGACAGCGTGTGTGGCGTCGTGTGGGTGAGCGCTTTGCTGATGTCAATGTTGTGGATCGAGTGGCCCATGGTGGTGGTGGGGTTATGGTATGGGCAGGCATCTGTTATGGACGAAGAACACAGGTGCATTTTATTGATGGCATTTGAATGCACAGAGATACCGTGATGAGGCCCATTGTTGTGCCATACATCCATGAACATCACCTCACGTTTCAGCAAGATAATGCACGGCCCCATGTTGCAAGGATCTGACCAACTATAACTATTGCAAATCATTAGCCTCATAGCATAATTGCTTAAATCATATTTACTTTACTTTTACTCTACATCTACTCTATTCCACATCTACTCTACTCTACATCTACTTTACCCTACTATATAACACTTAAAATATGACTTAGGCAATTCTGCTATTAGGCTAACGAAAAGTAGATGTAGAGTAGAGTTGATGTAGAATAGAGTAGATGTAGAGTAAAAGTAAAGTAGAGTAAATATTATTTAGGCAATTATGCTATGAGGCTAACGAAATTGAAAAATGACCTCGGTTTGCAGGGCTTTGACGTCTCAGGGCAACATGTCAGGGGGGAGATGAGTGCGAAAGATACTAGGATCCGGCCTTTCTCGTAAAGGGTCATCTGTTTTCGCGTCCAGGCAAGGTACTCGATCCCTATTGGTGGCCTCCTCTGTCCGTTCAGGGTGAGCAGCATCCATGATCTGGATCAGGACTTGCTGCATCCATATTGTTCCTGCATGATTCAAACAAAATGGAGGATGGCTCAAGAACAAATTTAGGAGTATACAGAGAGACTCAACTGATCCCAGGTAACACATATCTAAATCTTACCTTAAAGCTATATTGCGTAAGATTTTCATATAAATGAATATCGGTTACATTCAATCCATCGCCAAACAAGTTGACACAGATCCTTTTAAGAAACCGGTTTGCTTTTTTCTGCTTTTTCTTTGCATCAGTCATGGGTATCCAAGGCAACGAGCTAATATTCCCACTTGCTCTCTTTGTTGAACGCGATCTAGCATCTATGATCGATTGCTCTTCCACTAAGTCCAGAGAATCCATGGATACTAAAGGTAAGGAACATAAACAATGTAAGGCACTGATGGCAGGAAAATATAACCACATTCAACACTTTACTTACTTAAGACAAAGCTGGATAAAAGTTAAGAGTAATATCATCATGACACTTTTCTAGTCAATTATTATTTCAGAAGTGTTTGAATGAATATGGACGATTCTACAATTATGTGTACATTTTAAATTTCTTCAAAAGCTTTAAATCGAGATGTTCGATAAAGCAAGAGTTCAAATATGTTTTTAAATTTTTAAAGCATATTAATGTCAAAAGTTTCTACAGAAAAGATTTTGGATGGAGCCTTTTTTAAATTTATAGAATTAAAAAAACACTATGTACAGGTCTTAAAATGCATTGTTGGCATGTTAAGAACAGAATGTATCCTACATGAGACAATTAAAAATATATGAACAAATCCTTTTGTAATAACCTTCATATAGTGCTAAGGATGATTATGGAAGGTTTAGTTGATGGAAGTGCTTTAGAAGTTTTGGGTTCAGAGAAAAAAATAATAATGTTGAGATAATGGCCTTTTAAGATGCTTGTATAGGTAAAATAATATACAGATGCTAACAGACCAGGTTTAGTAAAATAAACTCCAGAATGTAAACTTTGGACCTTCTCCTAGTAGGGGAAGGTGGGGTGATTTGTGCAACTTTTTACTCAAAGTGATTTTAAAGTGAGGCCTTGACAGTTATGTCTCCAACTCAAATATGTACATATATTTCAGGATGTTGTGCATCCCTGGCAATAAAAACTTTGGATCTGGAATAAACTGTTTAAGAAATATAGCTTTCGGAAAAGAAGTTGTCTTGTCGCACAAATCACCCCACGTAGTGGGGTGATTTGTGCGTCATTGTGTCACAATGACAAAGTCACCATCATCATCTTTCTGGCCATCTGAACTCTCATCAGTGGTGTCGTTAAGTGGAATTGAGATGTCACTCTCTCCTGAGCTACTGTAGACTATCACTTTCTTTTGGTGACCAGCGTATACAGCCATGCCACTGGCACAACTCTCAGAAATGTACTTTGCACTAGTTGCTCCGTGCTTGTGGAACCAACTGCCACCTGACAAATGTGATTCCCCCTACATTTCTGCCTTTAAATCAAGGCTCAAAACCCATATGTACACCCTGGTGTTTCCTCCCCATTAACCTCTGCACTACTTACTTACCTCTGCACTACTATCTGTGTTTATGTGGATGTATGGGCTTTACGTCTTTTATTTTGGTTATTGTTATTTTACCTTCATTGTTTACCTACTGAATGCACTATGTACAGCACTTTGGACAGTGCAAACTGTCATAAATGTGCTTTTATAAATACATTTTACTTACTTACTTACTTATAACTCACCCAGGCCCTTGCGCACAAATCACCCCATCCCCAGAATTTTGGATAATAGGCATGATGCAGCAATTTAGGGTTGACATTGTGCTAACTATATAGACTCAAAGTGTAGCATACCAAAGCACTAAAACATGTGTCAAATGTTTTCAAACGTGTCTATAATTGTTCAGACACAATAATCAAAAAACCTTGATCATGGAAATTTTACTTTGAAAGGCAAAACACAGTTTTTTGAGCTTAAATGTGCTTATATCTTATTCCTTGTGTCTCCCTTCTTTACAGGATGAGTCAAATGGATGGCTCTTCTTAAATATGTGGTCACATTTCCAATTTCTTCCACGGTTTTCTAGAAACAAGGGGTTTTGCAACTTCCAAAATGCACAAATCACCCCACCTTCCCCTATGACAACATACAAAATAGACAAGAATCTCAAAATTGACCAGTGATTGATAAAACAAGGTTTTGCCTGCAGTGTCTCGTACAATTCTGAGGTACCTGTACAACCATGTATCAAGAATTAAGTTGTGTGTTTAAGGTACAAAATGTTCCTTACACAGTTGCAGCAGGCGAGCCAGTCAAGAGAAGTCCTTGAAGAAATCCACTGTTACCGCTCCTGTGTGATGCCGTGAAAAGACTTAAGCACTGATTTCCCCAGTACCCACAAGTCAAACCACATATTTAAGTTCATATGGGCGTCAACTTTACTTGAACAAGACTGAAAAAGGTAGTAAATAGTAAAAAGTGGGATGGAGACAGCCAGGCCTGCCCACATAAATGGCTGAGGACCAGTTTAGCAACTCTAAACTGGTGCAGTGAAAAACTGGTCAAACCTGGCTGGTTGTGTCAACCTTAAGTCACATATTTCAAAGACTATAGACTTGTTTGTCCCCAAAGGGAAATTCTTTCTCACAAATGACTATTTCTCAAAATAGTTGTATAGTGTCAGATAAACAAATAGCACAATATTTCAAATACATACTTCACTATTCCCAATGAAACAACAGTGATATAAAATAT